>QLSS01000090.1:464693-476109 GCA_024372645.1 Trichomalopsis sarcophagae
AATCAGATGATTCTCATCTGATTCTCACCTGAGGTTTTTCAGTAGGGCAGCACAAGAGGTTAGGGAGTCGGAATTTCGATACCTTTTTTTTATTGAAAATGTGATTTTTCACTAACATAGTGGCAAATATTAGTGATGTTTTTTTATGTAGATATAATTTGTTTGTGCAATATTTATAAATTCGTCTTAAATATACATATTTTAGTATTTCATAATATGGGGGATGCTGTTTCATAAATGGGTGCCAGTCAGAAAATCATGTTGCATAATAGGGCCTAGAAATGCTCTCATTATTTTGTTTATAAATTATTAAATATGTGGGAATGTGTGCGTAGAGTACGTGTGTGTGTGCGTGTAAGAGAAAGAGAGAGAGAGAGAGAGTGAGAGAGAGAGAGAGAGACTACGCGAGTGTGCGTAAGCGTGTATGGGTGCGCAAGCGTGTACGTGTGAGAGAGAGTAAGTGTGAGGGAAGTCCGAGCGGTCCCTCCGCTCGGTCCTAGCTAGTCCTCCCCCGCCAAGCTACCCTTACCCCCCTCGAACTACCGAGAGGGCTGAGGCGTCGCAGCCAGTGCCGGAGGGCAGCAGTCCCAGCGTGACCTCGAACGAGTGAAGAGCCCTATAGACAACGAGTGAAGCAGTATCCATTATAGTATTTCCAAGTGTAACCATTATCAACAACTCTTTCAATATATACTCAGTTTATCCTATTTTATTTATTCAATACACCCTGTACACCACGAATCCCACAATTATGATATTAATTAAAAATGTGAATCACAATACAGATTCTACATGAAATAGCACATCCGATAAGCCACAATAGTATATGGTTTCATACTATTTATTTATTTATAATATAAATAGAAAAAAAAGTACCCAAAAATCGTTTCATAATAGGCGACTTTACTTTACCTAGTCCAATATACCCCCAAAAGGACACAAAAGCTGTCATTTTTTATTTTATCTTCGTACACTTTACAGAATAAAAAAAAAAATTAAGTTCAAAATAAAAGTCACAAAGATGGTGAATTATTGATTTAAAATGGAAAATGTTACTACAATGTCAAAGAAGACGTTATTGATTATTGATTATGTGGTACTTACTTCGGTTAACTTTTTCCTCTCCTAAAAATGAACCCGTTAAGGCAGTAATGACAAAAGTTAGAGAGTTAACAACAACAACTGTCAATGACAAATCTGTTTGTTGAAGTAATAAAACATACAGCAATGAACCAGTTTGATTAACCAGAAAAGGAAGCATGTACTGTAATAAAAATATAATTTATTGTAAATAAAATATGCAAAAATTATCTGTGATCACAATGATATTTGCATACCTTTAAATTTGTAACTAAATAATATATATCTCGAAAAATTTGATTTAATTTAGAAGATGACTTCACTCTATTAATTCCTTCAGACCCTTTTTTCATAAAAGGATTTGTTACACCCCATAAAAAAGCAACAGTTACAAGGCCGAATGCAGTCTCTAAAAAATAACATTATGATCTATGTAAGTTTATTACTTTATAAAGTATATAATATGCATGTATAGCTCAATGCATATACCTATACATAAAATATAATAACCTATAAAAATATTGAATGTTATGGAATTTTCACAACAATAACAAACAGATCTTTACAATTACTCACATTCTTTATTAAATTTGTTTTAATTTAAATGAGTATCACATTAATTAATATTTACATAAGAAACAATAACAAAAAAGATTTTGAATGTTGAAACTAACCTCCAGTTAAAGGCATGTTTTATTTTTTTCTGCAAGTGCCACTCTCCAGATTCCTTAGAAACGTTTTTCTCAACAGGTGTTTTTCTATTTGTTCTATTTATCGAAAAATTGTATTTATTCTATTTATTCAATAATTCTATACCCTTGATGTCTATCAGTATTTGGATACATACACATATAGAGATTTCATTATACTAACCATACCTTATTGCTCATCCATGAAACCAAAAATTTAAGTACGAATGGCGGCAAAATATCAAGCAGAAACGAGTTATTCAGTAAATAATAAAATACTTTTTGTATAAAGTATACTAATTTTGATGTTAAATATTGACTCTACAAGTTTGAATGTTTAATTTTAATTTAAACCAACCAACAATTATTATTTTTCAATTTTTCTTTATTTTAGATTATGATCTTGAGTCTCAGATTCAGATGTGCTCTGTACTAAGTGCTTGAGCTCTTTCGGCCATAAATCTAAATTTGATGCATCATGAGTAAGTTCTTCTGATGTAAATTTAAATATCCTAGAAATCGTAGTCCTATGTACACAAAATAAAACACTGAGTGCTGAAAAAGACAGGCCAGTTTTCTTTTTAACTAGGTATATAAGCAGTCTGTTTTCTTTAGAAATTTTGCAATTTTCTGGATTTTTCGTTACTTTTTTTAACAGAAAATAAAAATTACAAAAATTTACACCTGCAAGATCTAACATTTGTTCATCTTTATTTATTGATGAAAATCCAGTAAAATGTTGTGGCTCACAAACATCATCTCTTCTACCTGGACCAACTGATTGATCCACGTATCTTTTTTGTGGCGTTCCACACATTTTATTTTTAAACCTTTTCTGATTTGGTATAACTATAATACGACTGGTTTCTGTAATGTCTGTTTGAATTTCAACATCATTGGAAAAATAATTGCTCATGTATCTATTGCAAATAAATGTTTTTTCTGGTTTTAGACCATCCATAAAGATGTGTACTTGGCACTCTTTATCAGCAAATTTTGGACTATTATCTACAAGTGTACTAAAGTCATCATGTTTAGTATCATTAAAAACTTTAGGTTCAATTTTAATGTATTCAAATGTGATTTCATCATCGGTATTGATTTCACTATATTCATTACTACCTTGTGGTTCTATTTTGACTATAGTCGACGAGATAGTTGACAATGGCAAAATGTTTTGATTATTTCGTTTAATGAAGCGCTCATGTCTGTAAAAAGGCAAAACTTCTTATAAGTATGACAAAAGAGCATTTGCATATTGAACCCTTAATTTTTGCATAAATATTTACCTATCAATTTTGTTTTTTTCATTTACTGGTCTTTTTTTGTATTCAGAAGGGAAGATAGTTGGAACAAAACTGGGACTTAAAGGATGCTGTGATTTTTTATTGCCAATAAAATGTGCACTACAAATAACGTCATGTTTTTTAGGTATCCAAGGCGAGCCGTCCGGACTGAAAATCAATACATAAAGTATTTGTAATTTGCCACTTGTGATTATTGTTTATTTATCTCGTAGCATGAGAAAGTGAGGTTACTTTACTCACTTGATTCTTTTAATAGCTGCAATCCACTTTTCTTTTTGTGGCAACCAATGCTTTGCGGTTGGAAATCTATAAAATTTGTATGAACTGTTTCTAGCATTATTTTTACAATTTACCACACAGCAAGTAGAATTACCCATTTTTTTGTATAATTATATATATGCATAGCGCAAGTTCAATTCAATGTTCATACTATACATATAGGTATATAGTATATAATTATAAAGTAATCGACTTTAATACTTACTTTCGCCACCTCAGGCGCTGCGAGAGTTTTATTCGTTTTTGACAACCGATCGCACGTTACTGCTGAATGTCTTCTGACTACAAGTAAATAGCTAAACAGTATCCGACAGTTATATTATTGGATTGGATATATGTATTAGACACAAACAAAATAAAATAAATCAATATTGCTGTAATATTTTTTATATTGGATATCGTTGAAACAAATAAAAACATACTCACTTTTATTTACAAAATTCACTTTCAAAACTACTAATAATACTTATTTCAAGAATTTTTTGTTAATAGAGTATATTTTATATAAATATGTATTTTTCATTATTTACAAATCATTTATAGTAAATTGTTATGTGCTGCAATCATTAATTTTGTATTGTATTAAATATATATCTTCAAATTTAGCAAATCTAATTATACATAAGTCTTGTGTTTAAATACATTTTTAAACTTAACATTTTATATGCATTCTTCAAACATAATTTTTTGTTATTTCAATTAGTTTACCCATTTGAACATTTTTCAATTCTTTGAAGCAAGTGCAGTATTATTCTTGCAATTAACTGGGTAAAATTAAAGCATAGTGTACAGTTTTTGACGTTCTGATTTCTCTTAATTTTTTACAATGACGTAGTGCGATTAATAAATTCAATTTCGTTTTGTCTAGTTTGGCTTTTATATATTTTTCATAATCATCTCCTGTAAAAAAATAAGTATTTTCTGAAACATACAAAAATAGATTATTGTTCAATCGTAATTTTTTGAGTAAACAGAAAAAATAAAATTGTAAGAGCAATTTACCTTCTTCTTTTCCAAGACCTGTTTGCTCCTTTTTGTAATGCAAATACAGATCCAATTCACCTTTTTTTCTTGCTCCATTTTTACCCAAGGCAATTATTGAATATTTTGCTTTAATAATTTGGTTTATACTAACTACTAAACTATTTAAAGTTTCAAGTGTGTATCTTCCAATCATATACTTAGGTATTTTGTGAAACTCCTCTTGTGTCACTGCTTCTACGCGTGGTATTTCAGGATCATTAAATAAAACTTTTTTGCAGCTCTTCATATCATTAATGAATGCTCCACCATTTGCAGTAGTATCTCCATTACAGATGGTAATATTGTTAAATGTATTATTTGCATACTCCACGGTTGTCAAAGGTTCTTCGATATTTTTTGGTTGTTCAGAATTTACATATTCTTGTATTTTTGCAGGAATATTATTTTCCATATGGTGAATTTGACGATCAAGCGATTTCAGGACCACTGATAATTCCTATTAAATTGAAAAAATGTAATGTAAACAAATTGTTTTAATATGCAGACAAAGAAAGATTTTAATGAAAATCAAACAATGAAGATTTAATAATGAGAATAACTAACTTTACAATGTGCATTGTCCGCTTTCATTTTTTTAACATCCTCTTTTAAATCTTGTATGCCTCTTGCTATTGAACAGACTTCTCCATAAGCATTGAAAAGTTCTTCCTGAATAACACTTTTACCTTAAAAAAAAAAGTATCTGTAAGTCACCTTTTTTTCAGTTTTTCACATGCAGTTATGTAAATAAAAATACTTTGTATTAGTTCTGTAGCTGTCTCCAGATCCTGAAGCTTCTGTGTCTGTACAAACAGAAGATTTTCTAAGGATTGATAAGATACCATTGTTTATACAAATAATTTCTTTCTTCAATAATTCCAAAAACCTTAAAAATAAATGTGTTTGTTTAATTGACATTCATAAATCATGTGCCGATTATAATAATTTTACTAAAGTATACAAAAATAAATCAAATACACACTTTACATCTAACAAAATATATAGCATATTATTTTACATAATTTATAATTGCAATACTTACAAGATAACAAACACGATTTCATATCATTTTAAGGTTATGTTTGAGTCGTCCCTATAGCATCACCTGAATGTAGTTTAAATTTACGTCATAAATAAAGGACCAATTTCAGCTGATCATGTTGACGTTGATAATCATGGCTCTCAAAGTAGTACACATTTACGCACATACACCTAATGTAAACGGTAACTTTTTTGTACAAACATTATATCGATAATGTCAAATCGTAAACAAAGCTAGTAACTTTTTTAAAGAACCGTTTAAATTTAAAACTTTGCACTTTATGTTATGATTGGTCAGGATACTCAGGATGATTGGCGTCTCGGGTCTCCCGCGCATAAACGATGACGACGCATCGCGCATATATATATATATATGAAATGTCTCTGGTTAATTCCTCCCGCGTTCTGCGTCCGGGAATATAAGGTCTGTTCGTTTCGTCTTTAGAACTGATAGTTCGATTTCAAGCGCGCGATTATGATTTGTTAAATGAGGACGATTTTACAATTATTAACAACACTTTCTCTCTGCATTTTCTTCGGGCTTGAGACCGACAATATGCCGCATTAGAAGTGTGTACGTGAAATAGTACTGGACAAGCTAGATTATTCCGGGTGGAGGCTTAGATGTAGACAGAGATCCAAGCAGCTTCATCCTCGGCTGCACGCCAAGTAGTTTTTGGGAGGGAGAGAAAGAGAGAGAGAGAGAGATAGATCTTTATTCACTTTGACAGTAAAATAATAATAAATATAAATACAATGATAGTACAGCAGTTATACAGCAGTAAAATCAGTCCAGATACATACTAGCTAAGATTAGCATGTCATGAGCAAAAATAAGTATATTAAATAAAAATATACATCAAAATAAACAAAATATTCACAAATAAACTTAAATATAGATCACAAATGATCACAGTCGGTCGAACTTCATCAAAGTTTACGGTTTGGTCATAAACCTATCTATTTGCGCAGTATCACAGAAAAGTGCAGCCAAAAGGCCAAGTCAGACTAGACAAAACATTAAAAACTAATTATACATTAATTATATAATTACTAGCGCAAACACCGGTAGGTTTGAAAAGCTCAAGAGTCGAGAGCCAGCAAATGCCGTCGCAGTGCCCCTTTGAAAGATGCGAGAGATGGCAGATGACGCAAAGTAGATATGGGAGAGCATTCCAGAAACGAGCACCCTGGATCTGAAAGGCCCTAGCTCCGGTTTCAGTGTGCCACGTAGGGATACTTATATCTCTGGAGGAACCCGTCTACTAGAGAGTCGCGGTTCGTGCTTTTTAAAGAAAGACGCAAGATACCACGGTTCTTGGATCCGAATCGCCTTATACAGAAGAATGGCTTCAAAGTAGAGCCTTCTGGAATCCGTGCGAAGCCACTCTAAACGCCTCCGGTAGGGGGAGATATGCTCATCCCTTCTTACCCCGAAGATGAACCTCACACATGAATTACTCAGTCTCTGTATACGTATACGTTGTTCTAGATAGCCACAGTACAGTAGTCCAAGTGAGGCTGTACTAATGTCTCAACCAACCTTCTGCGGAGAGTCTCGGTGGTGCAGTCCCTAATAAACCGCAAGCTATATACAGGGCTTTATTAACTTTTTTAGTAATTGAATCCACCTGCGGTTTCCATGTGAGTTTACTGTCTAGAGAGAGAGAAAGGTCCCAGATATGCTGTAGGAAGAGGGCTCGGGTGCTGAGGTCGGATTAGTGCGCTTGGGAAATTTCCTGCGCACGTTTTATGACGGCCGGTGGCACAAAAGGATCGTAAAGGTGGTAAAAGTGCTTCTCACGGATTCGTGCGGAAAAACATCGAAGAAAGATTGTCAGTTATATTAGAAACTAGATTTTATTCTTTTATTTTAATATTCGCGCTTCTAGTATGGCGGACAGTATATTTACCGACGCTATCGCGTATGGGAACCGGCGGGGTATATAATTCACCGCGTTCACCGCGTATGAGTAGATTTCGGTTTTCGGCAAACGGTAAAACAGGCTATCTATTTAACTTTTGTTTTTGAATATACTTATAGGTTATAGTTTTACAGCAGTAGCAGTAGACATGCTAATCGTTTTGTAAGATAAAAAAGTAACTAAATACAGAAATAATAAAAATGTCCAAGTCAGCAGCACGTCTGAAATTTGCAAAAAAAGTTGTTGAGAAAGTGGATCATTCCTCAAAATTACGAACCAACATACCAGCCGGACAGGCAATGCCAAGTCCACCTTTGGGTCCCCAACTTGGTCAGGTTAGATTTGTGTATTAATTTTTTTGTATATTTGAAAATTATTCAATTGAAATATCATTGTTCGAAGTGCATAACAACTGAAAACTGTTAAAATAAACAATAATTACAAATTAGATTTCATTACTCGATTACTTGAATTAAAACAATTATTTTCAGAGAAACATTAATATAGCAGCTTTTGTTAAAGACTTCAATGAAAAAACTGCTCATTTAAAGGAAGGTATACCTATACCTTGTCGAGTAAAAGTCAATCCCGATAGAAGCTACCATTTAGTAATGCACAAACCACCTGCAGTTTATTATTTAAAACAAGCAGCTGGAATCCAAAAGGGTGCATTGGCTCGTAAGTTCAAGTATTATATAGGAATAATACTTTACTTATTCTTAGTTAAAAAACATGTATTTATATGGGCATTTGGAAAGCTACATTAAACAAATTTCAAATTATTAGTCTAATTTTTATGAAACATCAAAATACTGTGGCAATCAAATAACTTTTGGACTCAAATAATTTCAAGATAAAAATAGCACTATTTAATGTATGTGTAGAAATTTCATCAAACAATTTCATGATACTTCTGCTATAATATAAAAGTATCAATTATTATATCCACTATATTTTGATTTTTTAACAAAATCAATAAGTAGTGGCATTAATTTTAATTATTTATTGATTTTAGCACCAGAAGTTGTTGGTAAGGTGTCTCTGAAGCATTTATATGAGATTGCAGTAATAAAATCTGAAGATCCACCACTTGCATTAATGAGCTTACAACAGATCACTCAAATGTTGGTAGGCATTGCCAGAACTGTAGGTATAGAAGTAGTAAAACATTTAGATGCTGAAGAGTATAAACAGTTTTTAGAAGAAAGAAAAGTTATATTTGAACAACAACTGAAAGAACTAAAAGAAGCAAAAGAAGCAAAAATGCTACGCACTGGTTAAATATTGTAAAATTAGTCATTTTTATATTTAATTTTATCAACGATAATATATGTAAGAAAATGTAAATAAAATAACATAACACAAATAATCTTCTCATTTATCAAACAATTAAAATCATCCATAGAAAGTTTTGGAGAAAAAAGGTTGAATAATATATGTTAATGCTTAATTTCATAAAACTAAAAATCTTTATTCAAGAAAAATATTAAAGGTACATTTTGTATAAAATAATTAAACTTTTAATCTTTTATTGTTTATTATATACCTGTGAATACATTTTTTATTAACGAGAAAAATGATCACCTATATAATTATATGTACCTTCGTAAAAAATAAAAAATATGAGTCTACAAGCTAATCCATAAAACTACAATAATTGCTTGAACAATTTTTCAGTTATTGTTAATTTTTGTTTCGTCAATATAGTTCTTTCTAATTTCAAAACAAAAAAATTAGATTTTAAAATATATAAATGATTACAATTAATTTAGTTACTCAATAAAATTAGAATTGAGTGCTTACAGTACTTAACTTGTTATGCATATGAATTTATATTGACGTTAAAAATACAACATTGTTTATAAGAATGTGCGATTCTAAATTATTGTATAATTCGTTATCGGAATCATAATGTAATTGGAAAAGTCTTCTTCTGGATCATCCCGCGGAGTTCTTCGATGAAGTTTTCTTCTTCAAGGTCCATTGGAGCATTGGTTGTCCATCTTCTTTCGGAATATCTCGCGAAGTACCTCGCCGCTGTCAAATGCATTTTTTCCTGCGATATCTCATGAAATCCTACGCTGCCGTCTCTTCCGTTAATGTTGAATTTTAGTACAATTGTATAACTCTAATGTTCAACTATTTTAATCCATCAAAATTAAGTTGACAGTTTTAAATATTGTGACCATAATTACAAGTTTTTGATATGTTGTTATTAAATGAACATTTTTTTTGCACTGGAATTTTAGAAATTTAAACTATTATTTTAGTTTTAATAAGTAGCTACATAAATGTTACTTATAAATTTTACTTATTATTTAATAACAAACTTTTTAAATATTTTTATTCCAGTACACTGTACTCAATTTATAATTATTCCTAGCTTGTTATTCATGAATAGTTAGTTATTGTAATTATATAAAATTTGATATTTCATTTTTTAATATTGTCTTGGTGATATAATACAGTATTATCCAATTCAATTCCTTTCACGGAGATATTTTTTAATTTTCAATAAAGTTATACTAATCTCTAAATTGCATTATTTTTATATTTTGTAACTACCATTATCTATTAATTTTAAAGTTTGTTATACATCTTCAATGCCGAAATTTCTGTCTTCAGTGAATAATTACTTTTTTTCACATCTGTTTTTTAAGGTTTATATATATCATCTGGTCCAAATATCAGTAACATAGTATCCAGTAATTTCTATTTTTCTTCAATTGATTCTAGAATTTAATAATACTGATGCAAATATTTTAGTATGAAATACTAAAGGAGTATTCCACGAGAATTTCCGAAGTCCGCTAGAAGTACATAGTCCGTAAAAAACCCACGATGTCCAGCGTAGTTCAAAGCTTCATCCCGCGCTGCCGCCAGATAGAAAATCCCACGATGAAGATGGTCCTCTTCTGTGCTGCCGTCATGTAACTTACCCTCCCTCCAACACTTGCCTTTTTAGTTAAATTTTTTCATTCTTTTTTTTAAGTTCTGATTCTTTTTGTTTTTTTTTTTCTGGTTAATTTATTTGATTTTTTTAAGACTTTCAATATATTTGAAGAATTTCTTTCTTGTACAATTATGTTTTCAATTATTTTTATCTTTTTATTTTTTATAAATTTATTTTGCTTTTTTTTCTTTTGAAAAAGTTATTTTTGCAAAGGCGTCATATATTTTTTAATTATTGTCTTATTAATGAGTTTAATTGTGGACGTAACCAAAGAGACTCAATTTATATAACACAATAAAGCAGCGAAAAAAGAAATCTGTAACAAACGATATTGATTAGTCGCTGCTCAGATTGCTAATAATTTATTGGGAAATTAAAAACTCACTTTTTTTAAGTAAAAGAGATGCTGTTTGGCTGGAACTCTGCATCCACGTAGTCGAAAGTCTACGTTTAATCTAAACATGAAACATCCACAACCCGGAAACCCTCGTACTCCAAAAGGAAGAACGCAGTAACAGAAGCCGTGGACATCCGAAACATGAACCCATAGCCAGGACAGAAGGACCCGTCTCCATCACCTTCAGAAGATCATCAGAGGCCAGATTTCGCAGACCACTCCAAGCAGTCCATTTTCTGTATCATCAGGGCACCGAAGACCCAATCGAAGGAAGCTGGACTGCAATGAATGTATCCAGGAGCTGGCAGCAAAGAAGTTTTCTTCCGAAGTTGTTGAAGCAGAACGACGTTGACCCTAGTAAACTTCTGGTGGACTGCAACTAAAGCCGCCCAAGCAGGCGTAAGACCCGCAGGACTGCAACTTAAGCTGCTCAAGCAGGCAAAGGCCTGCTGAACTGCAACCATAGCCGTCCAAATTGGATAGTTGAGCTGCAGGACCGCTACCGAAACCGTTGAGCAGGTGGATGACTCGCAGCCGCCTGTACTGGGTAGTTGACCCGATGGGTCAGAGCCGAAATCGCCAAGCAAGTGGATGACTCGCAGAGCAGCCACTGTAGCCGCCAGAGCAGGAGAATAACCCGCTGAACCGCATCCGTAGCCGTTCGAACCAGGTAGTCGACCTTTTGGACAGCAACCGTAGCTGCTCAAGCAGGCAAAGGCCTG
>QLSS01000090.1:476119-501630 GCA_024372645.1 Trichomalopsis sarcophagae
AGGCCTGCTGAACTGCAACCATAGCTGTCCGAATTGGGTAGTTGACCTGCTGGATCGCTACCGAAACCGTAGATCAGGTGGATGACCCGCAACCGCCCGTACTGGGTACTTGACTAGATGGGCCAGAGCAGAAATTTCCAAGCAAGTGGACGACCCGCAGAGCAGCCACTGTAGCCGCCAGAGCAGGTGGATAACACGCTGAACCGCATCCGTACCCGTCTGAACCAGGTAGCCGACCTTTTGGACAGCAACCGTAGCTGCTCAAACAGGCAAAGGCCTGCTGTACTGCAACCATAGCCGTCCAAATTGGGTAGTTGACCTGCTGGACCGCTACCGAAACCGTAGAGCAGGTGGATGACCCGCAGCCGCCTGTACTGGGTAGTTGACTCGATGGGCCAGAGCCGAAATCGCCAAGTGGATGACCCGCGGAGCAGCCATTGTAGCCGCCAGCGCAGGTGGATGATAACCCGCTGAACCGCATCCGTAGCCGTTCGAACCAGGTAGCCGACCTTTTGGACAGCAACCGTAGCTGCTCAAGCAGGCAGAGGCCTGCTAAACTTCAACCATAGCTGTCCGAATTGGGTAGTGGACCGGCAGGATCACTACCGAAACCGTTGAGCAGGTGGATGACCCTCAGCCGTCTGTACTGGGTAGTTGACCCGATGGGCAAGAACCAAAACCGCCAAGTAGATGGACTGTAGTCCGGACCGCATAGGTATAGACGACCCGCAGAACTGCAACCCTGCAGCCTAAACTGAGTGGATGACCATGATGAATGTCAGCTCTCCAGGGAGGACTGCAGGTGCTGACGGAATGAAATTGATGAGGCGTGGATAAACATTAACTTCCGAAGTGTTCGGTGTTACCAGGATAAAAGGACGACCCCTACGGAAGCATCGGGCATTCTGGGGTAGATTGACACTGCTTTGTATAAATGAATAACCCACGAGCGGAAGTCAACTTTTTGGGTAGTTTGAAATCACCCACAAGGCAGTGAGCGTCCTATGAAAGAATAGCGGCTCTCTGAGTGAATGGCCACCATTTGAATAGTGTTGCCTATGAGTGGACGCTGACAGCCATGGAACGGTTGGCCAACTCCGTCGCATACATGATCTCGTTATCCTTTGTCGCTCGTTAAGATCCGTGGGCTAAGTGACTGACGCGAATTTCCAGTCGCTAAAACACTTGGTTAGCAGGGAGATATTTTTATAAGGAAGAGGGTGAACTCACGTATCGGAACCCATCGATATAGTCGCTGTGTTTCTGGGATATTCGGTGTGCACTAGCTGCTCTATTGTGATAACTTAGATTTTTGCTTATTCCGTGTAGTGACTATTTATGCAACGCTTGAAATGCAATTAGGCTGTTGGTATAGACAGGCGACCTACTTATGCCTCAACATTGACGATTACGTTTTCTTACACATGCTCAAATAAAATTTCTTTTTGGTACATTTACAGATTCAACTGTCTTTTAAATACTCCTTTTCATTTTTCCTTAATGCATCCCATCGAAATCATTTAATTATATTTACAAATAGCAGATCTCATCAATATTTGCATATAAAAATGTAATCACATCTAACAAGAATTACAATTATGTGTAAATATGTGTTCATATAAGTGCTTTCTGAAAAATGTATAAAGTTTGGAAATTGATTAGTTATCCCCAGTCCCCCTTAGTTTATTACAATAGTTTATAGTAAGTTTTGTACAATAGTGCAATAAGACAAATTAGTTCAAAAATTAACTTTCTGATTTCATAAATTCACTCACCAGACTACTCACTTTTAACTATAAAAATACTTATTCCTTCTGTTTTTTGTGATTCGCTTTTTTTTCAATGTAAAATTTTTGTATTTCTTTGTATTTCAGCTATTTAAACATTTAATTTTTTAATCCAATCAATTCACAATTTTTTTCATGTAAACATCATCACAGATAAACTTTCACTTATAACATATACTTGATCACGAATAAAAAATATCAACACAAATCAAATAATAATATTGTGAACATCAATATTGCTCATTAAATTAAATTCATAAACTATTAAACTTCACCTTACTAATTTCAAACAGTATACATTCATTCTTATTAATTATTGACTTTTAAATTATATTTAAATGACTTCATTTATATTATCTCAATATACTGAAATAATTATATTTTTTTTTTCATTCTTCGATTAAAATTATGAAACTATATTTGCTGACATAATGCATCATTTGCTTGGTCCAGAATTTATTTTACTTTTTCTTTTACTCGTTAAATTTTAACAATTTTTTTATCATATCTGTTATACTTCAGTTTTCCATAATAATCTTTTTTTATTCAATCTAATGCCATATGCATTTAATACCTTGATTACTGCTTTCATTTATTTTGGTAATATTTGGTAATAATTTAAAAGTCTTGTCTTTTTATTTATTGCAAATCTATTTCTAATTTTTTGTTAGATCTACTTCTCTCAGATAGAAAAAGGATAGACAATGGAAAGCAAAACAATTAACATTCAAAATGCAAATTATTTTCCTAAATACTATTATGTTAAGTATATACATTAAAAAATTTCGTTAACTAGGGTTATTTTACACAGTACCTCAAAATGCACATGAAAATTACGGTGAAAATGTAAGCATTCTTACAAAAATGTGACTTTGTGATAAAAGCACATAAAAAACAATTAAAAACGTAAATTGACCAATAGTGCATGTATTTTTAGTTATGGATCCATGCATTTCTCAATGTAAATTATAGCTGCTTTTTACACCTATATACTTTGCTATCAACAATGTTCAAAAGTCATAGTTATCTTATAATGATTCAAAGGATTGAAATAACATGTATTAGGTACAAACATACAGAAATTCACGGATTCAACCTGCAGAAAAATATCCAAAATACCTCTTCATAATGCTGATGATGCATGCCTTTTGTTTAGTTCTACATTTACTTTATGTACATAAATTCAATAAAACACTAACAATCAGCTTCATTCGATGACTAATACTGTTAATGTTCTTTTAGTGAAGAATATTAATTCAGAAAAAAGAAACAGTGATACCTTCACTTGTCCATAAAAAAATTCTATCTATCATTAAGCATCCAATTTTGATTGTCCAAACCACACAATTCAGCAAACGTCTTGTTTATATGCAATAAATACTTATTCTGCTCTGCATTCCTGAAGCTCAAAAAAAAAGTGTTCTCCCCCCTTTACAGCTATTTTCTTAACACATATGCGCATAATTGCGTATAAAATATAAAAGTACTACAAATTAGAATGTATGTTAAATTGATAACTTTGAAAAAAGACTTACAAGCACAAATATGTTTAGCTATAAACATTAATTTTGGCTGGATTGGAAAAACTGCTCGTATATGAGAACTCAATTTTTACATAACAGCAGGAATCGTGATATTCTGAAGCAAAGAAGATTTGCATTCCCTTAATATCCCCAAAAATGTTATGAATATGCTTACTTTTCTCGCAGTTTCTTCTTATCTGGGACAATCCTAATTTGGTACACATCTCCTGAAGGAAAAAATAAACACAACCGCCCCATACACTGTATATATATATATGATGCAATATTTTCGTAATAAAGCATACCTGACAGTATTTTTAGAATAATTAGAATTCGATAGTCGATTATTTACTTGATGTCTTGAAATCTTGAATTGTGCACTGCATCTCTTATATCCTGAAGCTCAAAAAAAAAAAAAAAAAAAAAAAGCATTGCCCACCCCCTGAATATGTTTTAATTTTAATCAATTTAAAAATGACAATATAAAGTTTTACCCAGAACCAAGAAATCATGCGTAACTTTCACGTGTTGGTCATATTCTTATTAGCCAAAAGCAGAAGGTAGTCAAAGTATCCACAGCAAACAGTGTTGTATTAACGAGCTGAAGTAAAAACAAATTCGCTTTTTGCATTCCCACCCAACCCTCATGCAGAATATATATATATATATATATATATATATATATATATATATATATATATATATACACACACACACACACACACACACACACGCGCACACACACACACACACACACACGCGTTTGAAAAGATTTCATCCGTTTTTTTGTCAATCACATTTAACTCTATATGCAAATGCTTTAAAAAAATGTTTGTTACCTCAACATTCAATTCTTAAAGCAGAGAATGGCTATCTTACATTCTAGACAGTAGCAATGCTGTGACCATTAGTAACCAACAAAGATGAATTAAAGCAATATCCTTGATTAGAATCTGCGAAAACAACAATTATTTTGGCCCATAAGGCAAACAGACAAACGTATACTTATATCTCGCAAAAAATCTCATTTATAACTGGAACAGTTATAAATCCTATACATAGAAGTGTGCAACAAAATATTAATTAATATTTGACTGTTCTACCTGCGAAAATAACAAATATTTCATCCCACAAGGGAAAATGCAGTATATACAATATGTATTGGCACAACAAAATATAGAAATGTTTATCTATCACTATCAACTTTTTTTTATTATTAAAGAGAAAGTGAATAAAAATTAATAAAATCAGTACCTGAAAACTGAAATATTTACTCTCTAAATCTCGACTCGTGATGAATTTCATGAACCTCAATCTGTGAAAATGTTGGTTAATCTAGCCCTTAAATAGGCATTACAATGTTATATATATATATATATAACATTGTAATATATATATATATAAAAGTTAAACAAGTTATCAAACTTAAAGGGTTCTATTAAGATTTTAGTTAATTTTATAACATTATCCAAATGTGCAAAATCATTAACTCACGCTATTTATTAGTTTCCTACTACAGCTGCATTATAATAATCCTGATAGGTATTCTTTTCATTGTGAACTTCTTCATTTTTATCTGTGAAAATACCGATTATATCGTCCCTCACAGGGAAAAATAAATGTATAAATTTACGAAATATTTAAAAACTTATCTATGAAATTCTTAGCTTTTCCTTAATCAAATATTTATTGCACTAATGCTTGTTTCAATACTATTTTATTTGTTTTCTAATTATCTGTCAGACCAGACAAATACCTTTTAAAGCAAAATTTAGCTGCATGAACCTTAGTTTTTACTTATTTTGTTATAGTTGGCAAAATCTGTTTTAATTGATCTTATTCAATGACTTGAAAATAGATAAAAATATATAAATGATTCATTAAATTATCTGAAAATATTGAATTAATCTTAGCCTCATGAAGGCAATCACAAAATTTCTAACATTCTCAATTCTTTAAGCAATGAAAATTGAATTCGAATCAAAGTTTAATTTTCATACAAAGTTATGAAAATGATAACTCACAATCAACTGTCTTTGTACTTTAAAAGCAGCTTAGACTCGATACTGCACTGTTGTTTACAATCTTGTTGATAGCAACATCATCGTTTCAATCTGTGAAAACACCGATTATTCTGCCCCCATTATGGGGTACAAGAGAATATAACTATATTGATAATGTTACTGATTTAATTTTTCAATAAATTATAAGATTCTTTTGACATAATTAATACTTAATTTTCATATAAATTCATGGAAACATTATTTAACTCACGAATTGTTATTGTACTCTTACAGCATCTTATACTCAAAGCTGCACTGTTGTCTACAAACTTATCGAAAACAACATTGTTGTTTAAATCTGTGAAAATACCAATTATTTTGCCCCCATTATGGGGTAAAAGAGGATATAACTACATTGATAACGTTACTGATTTTTTAATTTTTAAATATAAGATCTATTTAATCAGAGCAATGAATACTTAATTTTCACATAAATTTATGAAAACATATTATTTAACTCACAATGAACGGTTTTAGCGCCCTTACAGCAGCTCATACCCTGCACTGTTGTTTATAATCTTATCGATATTATTGTTGTTTCAATCTGTGAAAATACCTATTATTCTGGTCCCTATCAGGGGTAAAGAAGGTTATAACTACATAGTTACATTCTTGATTTTTGAATTTCAATAAAACTTTTTTTTTAATCAAAGTAATCAATACTTATTTTTCATATAAATTTATGAAAATATATTATTAAACTCACGATAAACTGTTTTTGTACTCTTACAGCAGCTTATACTCAATACTGCACTGTTGTCTACCATCTTATTAATCGCAACATCCATGTTTCAATCTGTGAAAATACCCATTATTCTATCCCCATTATGGGGTAAAGGAGAATACAACTACATGTTTACTTTATGATTGATTTTTGATTATTAAGTGTAAACTGTTTGTTTGATTAAAAAAATCATTACTTGATTCTTGTATAAATTTATGGAAACATTATATATAACTCACGATGGATTGTTTTTGTACCGATACAGCATTTTATACTCATTGCTGTATTGTTGTCTATGAACGTATTAACAGCGATTGGCCATGTTTTAATCTGTGAAAATACCGATTATTCTGGCCCCATTAGGGGTAAAGCAATACACAACTACATTGATTGTTAAATTTCCACTATTAAATCTTTCCATTAAATGAGTCTGTCTATATGGATTGTACTTTAAATTGAAAATTCCATGCAATGACTTTTGTACCTGGTAAATATCGCCATAACAACTCCGAATTCAACCCCCTTCATGTAGTGATTAATGTTCAAGGCCACTTTTTGTTGCTCATGAACGCACTATCATCCTTGATTTATCTGCGAAAATACCGATTATTTTGGCTCCACTTGGGGGCAAGAAAGAGCAATACTACTATAGTATCTTAGTATAATATTAAATCGGTTTTGGTATCAATAAACTATTTTTCCAATTTCATGCAAATACCTCCATACCTGGAGAATTATTTAGTTCTACGATAACCTGCATAAGGCTGTGGCAGAATTGGAATTTGTGCGACGCTTAGGTGGATGTTGATTGTCGTTTGAGGATCGCCGATAGCCGAGTCATAACCAACCTCCTGGTATTTCACTTTCCGCTTATAACCTGAGAAAATAGTATTTTTGGGGGGCATTTTTAGTTGACTGACCCGCTCACCCTTTCGATCGTTTCCGACTTTTCCACCTCGTATTCGTTCTCTCGTTTTGTATCTGGTGGGACGAATTAGTGATTGAGTGACCGGACGATACATGAGCGTGCGAAGGTAAGGTGTTCGTGTACAACTCAACGTCGTGTGCAAATCTGAATCGGGCTGTACTGCGTTTGGCCGTCTATAAACAAACAGACTTTCTCCCATCCTTCCCCAATACAATCATTCCGCTCACCACAATTTCTTATTTGAGTATCTTAAAGGCCAATCACGCTGCTGCCAACAACCCGGACTGCTACCTTTTTTTCGATCTCCGGACTCGCAATGATTTCTAAGACGATTTCCATACTGAAAAGGAGTGACGAAATTAATAGATTAAGAGTGAACATTTTAATGTGGGAAATCAGTATACTTCTTTGTTTTATTTTTTTAGTAAAAATATTTATTTATTTTTAACATCATTTTTAATGATACTCAGTTGTTTTTTGTATGAATAATATTGTTTTGATGATTGCACACCAGAATAGATTACAATTTATAATAAAAAATACATTTCACTAATCTCAATGAAACAATTAATCTTTCAATAAAGTCTTTTTTCTCGTATACAGGTACTAGAGTTCGTTTGAAGTAACATAAAATAGTAAAAAAAATAGTAAATCTGCTATCTAAAGATTTGATTGAAATTTTTGCAAACAAATAAAAAACTTTGGTTTTGATACGATCTACAAACCACACCGATGACAGGCATAGAGGCCCGCAAGCGTGAGGTCATGGTTCCTGAGGCAGCCCCAAGGTCACCAGAGTCAGCCACGCCCGACGCCCATCCCATTTCCATCTCAAACGGCGAGACTGTAAGTAAAAAATATCCAGATATACACCATGGTAGTGATGAAAATGTGTATCTCCTCGGGATGCCACGGGCACCGAATGCGATAACGAGCATCATCCAGCAGCCTCGTCTTCCGTTGCTGTCGTTGTTGTTGAGGGTCGACATTGAACCTGGACATCAGGAATGACGTGTGGCCGCTTCAGCTCCATCCTTTTGTTTCTTGGATAATCGAAAAAACCGATTCATGGCGGTTATTCGATAAACGCAACAGCGGCAGTGGCATCTTTTAAAGTGATTTTTCGCGTCGGAAGCAGCAGCGATTCCTTCATCGTTGAAGAGGCGCTTTAATTTCACTCAGCTGCGACATGAACGAGTCCAAGCTACTCAGTTCGGGGCACAATGGCCCGTTCCACACGTTGTACTGGTCTTGCGTGTACAATGGATTGTAGCCGTTCACCTTGTTCGAGACATCTTGATAGTCGCCGCCATCTTGGAAGCCATTTCTGAACTCGTCGTCTTTGTAGTCGCCATCTTTGTAGCAAATGTCCTCAAGCAGGCGTTGCTTCATCTCCTGCCACTTCATGATTCTCGTCATCTGCTTGTCGCGAAGCTCGTGCTCTGCTTTGCACAAAACCGACGTCAGAACGGCCTCGACGCGGAGGTTGCGCCTGCGATTTCTTTGGCAAAGAATTTTCTTCGAGCGCACTCTGCTTATCCAGTTGGCGAGCTGCTCCGTTTGGCTCGGTTGGTCCGCGTCGAATTCTCTCGGCCTCACTGTGGCACCCATTTGTCCCTGATGCTGCGATGACGTCACCTCTGGCGGAATTTCCCGCTTTACTGCTGCTGCGTATTTATAGAGTGTACGCTCTCGTCGAAGCCTCTCGAAGGCCGCGTTCTGAATAGTGAATTCACGTACTTATACGTGACGTATACGCTCGACAAAGACTACGTTCTCGACTTAGCGACACTTCTCGATAAAAAACTCTCCAAACTGACGATCACAATACTGACTCTTCTGTTTCTTAATTATTAGAAAATAATCAAGAATAAACACCAACCAACCTGTATCTGCTCGTGTTTCTCTTCGTGCAGAAGCCTCGAATATCCTCCACACGCCGAGAAACAGAAAACGGGACTTTCGAAGCCAGCCGCCGAGCGAGACACAGTCCGCACCGTCCGAAGGTGAAAACAGGAATGCCTGGCCGCGCAGCTTGAGGGGGGGTATTTATAGGCAGCCGCCGCACTGTATCGCTCCGCGCTCCCGATGAAAAGTAGTTCCCGAACGAACTACTCCTTTGCGCTCAAATATTCGATATTTTTCCACCTTAATGCATGTAGGCGTCTTCGGTGAACCATCGATGACAGTTGGTGAGCAATTTTTCATGGAAAAAGCAGTCCATCGAAAAATCAGTGCAGTGCTAGAAAGATCGACGTGGCGTAGGAAATGCGTTGCGTGGCCACCCCTCCCTCTCGCGTCGGATACAACTTAGGGGGAGAGGTGAAGCCGTCAGCATAGGCTGCACTCGCTGCGACGTTTGTTCCTGGATCGACGTTGCCAAATCTCGAAAGTGCTCGATCTTTCTTTACCCTTCGCATAACATAGCCATTTTTTGGGGCTCATATTTTCTGGCCAAACAAAGCTTTCACGGTTAAATAATTGAGTAACGTCTCTCAAGTTATTGAGAAAACTCAGCATTCAAACTAGAAAACTCGTTGAATCAAGCTAATCAAGCTGATCAGGCGGTCGAGGAGAAAACATAGTCTTCGACGTGGCAACGTCGCTTTTTACACTATACGCAATATCAAAACTACAGAGTATACCTATATATGTATGCAGCAGCATACGTATGAGAAACGAAACTCGAACAATCTCTTTTGCTTTCTAAATCTCTCTACTTATTTTTTAAAATCTGATGATACAATCAGAGAATCCAATCATTCAAACAATAACAATTGTGATAGCATACATAGAAGTAAAACGTGTTTATTCGTTACGAAGCCAACGATAGAAAACATCGATTTTAATCCTTCATTATGTTGATTTTATGTATCATTATATGTATTTTATTTTCTATCATTTTCTAAATATCAAGTAACATTTATTTATTTATGGTGAGGTCGGAGAGCGTTTAAACTCGTCGTTTTTACACCACACCTTAAAGTACACATATAACTATATAGCTGTAACTTTTCGTTATTCTATATGATTTTGTATAATTTTAGAGCATAAGGCAGAAAAAATAAAATTCATAGCTATATAATATACAATTGAGTAATTTAAAATATGCAATCAGCAGAGTTTACTTATAGGTTCAAATATTTATATAGATTATATGTATGAGACTAAATATATATATATATATATATATATATATATATATATATATATATATATATATATATATATACCTACACCTACATAAAGAAGGAATAAGAAGTTCGTGCCAATACGCAGGAAACAAAGCGTCGAGCGAATGACGCATATAAGTACTTATACGCTCGATCTGCAGACTGGCGTAAATATTTCTGTGACGCAAACCGTCATTGAAAAACCGTTTTACAGTTCGAGTGATTCATCTCTTTATAATTTTACTTATATATCTTCGTAATATATCTGAATATTCTGTACATTCATATATACTTATATATACCAATAAAAGTTATATATTATGAAATGCGCATAAATAACATCACAATATTTAATTCAGGCATATATTTATTGACACATAAAATATTAAAAAATAGAGTTTAGTTGAAATTAATTATAAGGTTACAGGCCTAAATAATATATTTGCGTTATTTAATCTGTAGCATATGATCATAATGTATGGTGCGTTACTTTTAAATCTTTTTGGCTTACTTGAAAATGCTCATGCAATGTAAAAGTCGAACATTGTAACAAATAAATATGTATAAATTAAAAATAAATTGAAAACAAACAAGTTATTTTTGTGACGTGTTATGCGTAGTCGAGTCTCGGACAAAAATAAAACTTGAACAAAAAAAAAATAGGTCAATTTATGCATGCATATATACATATATATATTAGGGTGTGTCAAATTTGTGTACGCACTTTGGCGACTCGTAATAGTGCGGAAATTTTAGAAGTTTTATCAAATCTCTGAAATTTGGGCGCATAAAATCAATTGCTTCCGCTTTGTCTAAAGTCGAAAAGTCTAAAATTAGCACATTTTTGATTAAATTTTTTTTTTTTAATTTTTCAAACAAATTTAAGAAGAAAATGTTCTAATACATTTTTGTGCGAAATGCCTTCCTTCTTGTTGATAAATTATTGAAGTTTCGGAAATTCAAGTTAAAAATATTAAATTCAACACTTCAATGATTTTTAAACAAGAAGTAAAACAAATTACAAAATGATGTATAAGAACATTTTTTTCTTAAGTTTATATGAAAAATCGAAAAAAAATGTTTTAAACGCGTAAATATGGTAATTTTGAAAAACTCATCATTCTCGTTGACCTTAGACAGAGAGGAAGCAATTAACCTTATGGACCCAAATTTTACGGACGTTCTATTTGATATAAAGTACTAAAATTATATATATATATATATATATATATATATATATATATATATATATATACATATATATATTCAATGCAATTAAATAATCTCTGTGTTCAACATTCTCTACGCGAACTAATGAATTTTGAACTGGATCCCATTCCATTGTTAATAATCTGCTAAAAAATATAATAATAAATAAATAAATATTTAAACTTAAAAATTAGTATTTTTTTAAACCAAATTATTGAAATTTGTTGGAGAGCTTTGAAAGAAAGATAATAAATTGTTATTACTGTATCGTAATATAAAAAAAAGTAATGGTGGTCTTAAAAAAATAATAATCTATAAAAAAAATTGTTTTTTTTTTATTTCGATGAAATAATTTTAAAACATAATTATAATAATTTCATAGGATTAAAAAAAATGCAATAAATTTGTTTTAAATTGCATCTTTGAAAATCTCACTCTACACAATATTATCGATTTTTGAAGTCTTCTAATTCATTTTGAATAAATATTTTATTAGAATGTTTACATCTAGATAATTGACTATGAGAAAATAATGGTCGTCTAAGAAAAATTCCTAAGTAATCAAAACTTTGTCCTTGAGATTTATTTATTGTTATTGCGAAATCTAATATGATTGGAAATCGTTTTCTATAAAGAGTAAATGGTAATGACGAATTTTCTCCAATATATAAGGTGATTCTTGGTATAAAGACTTCATTTCCAATATTCTCTCCAGTAATTATTTCTACTTCAATATTGTAATGATATAATTTAACAATTTTCAAATGAGTCCCATTGCATAGACCATTTATTATACTCAAATTTCGAATTAACATTACTGTTGAATTTATTTTTAAGTACAATTTATAAGGTGGAAGACCTCTATTTTCATTTAATATTTCAATTGGATAATTTAGATGAATATTTTTGTCAGTTTGATCTACACCCTTATGTGCGTAATCTATACTGTATCCATGAATCGCCATATAACAATTTTAATACTTTATTATTTATAATTTTAATATCTTCATTATGAGGAGCTCAAATTACAAAATTTATAGAAATATTTTGATTAATATTGCTATAAATTTTGTCACAAACAACATTAGTTTTCCAAAGTTGAGGTATTCTGAAAGGATTAATTTTACTTTCTTCTATATCTAATAATAATGATGAGAATTCTGTATCATTAGAACGAATATTTTTTTTTTTAATTTCAAAACTGAAAAGAGGCCATAATTTGAAATATTTAATTGTTTCCTCAATGATAGAATTTCTATAAATATGTTTCATTACTGGAAGAATTTATCAAAAATCACCTCCTAATACTATTAATTTTCCTCCAAAAGGTAATTTATTATACATCTTGCAAGGTTCGATCTATTATTTTTAATGCTTTTTTCAGAATCATAGAGGCTTCATCCCAAATAATTAAAGCAGCCAATCTTAATTTTTTCTTATCCGATTCTAATTTTAGAAAAGCAGTATCTACATTATCCAAATTCAAAGGTAATCTAAAAGTTCTAATGACTTGTCATTCCTTTTGGTAATAATATAGAAGCAATACCAGTCTAAGCCATTGATAAGACTTGTTTGTTTAATGAAATAAAATAGTGAATTAAAGTTTTGCACAAGAAAGTTTTTCCTGAACCTCTGGAACCATCAATAAAGTAAATGTTAGTTTTACTGTTAATGATTTCAGTAAAAATAGAGTGTTGATTTTCATTTAATTGATTTACCATTTTTTTTAAAATAGTGGCACTTTGCATTATGTTTTCGGAGGACATATCATCATTAACAAAAATCTGGTAAACTAAAATCCTTACATCTTTCTTCTGTTTCTAATATACTTTGGATATGAAATAAAGCATTATTTTCTTTATTTTCTTTAAAATCATTAGTAAAAAAATTTTGAACATATTCCAAATTGTATTTCCTTGGATGTTTTTTGCTAATATAAACCAAGCGAAATATTTACGTAATTGAAAGGGCAACAGTATTTGACAGGTCCCTTCGAAAATATTATAAACACAAGAGTCATCAGCTACTAAATCCATAGCAAGTGCTGCTTCTTTATAAGATTGATATAGTTTATTATCATAATAAATATCATCATATCGTTCGCAAATCTTCAAAAGAAGTAGCACCTCTCATTCTGTTTAGTATCAACTTAAAAAAAAACTTTCATTATCATTTGGAGATACTATATTTAATCGTCCAATGGCACCATATTTATAAATAAGATTTTGTTTTTTGATCAAATGTATAATATTGCGGAATTTCAACATATTTAATATTTTTTGCAAAACCATCTGTTTTGTTTAATTTAAAACATGCTGTTAAAGTTGTTTCTGTGTTTCTCAATGCTTCTGACCCTTTATGTTCTTCAAAAATTATTTTTTGTTGATCCTTAGTATGAACTGCTAAACGAGTAACAGTATGGCTTCTACCACATAATGTAAATTCTTGTAGTCACCAGGCTGCTTCCATTCCTCTCAAATACCTTCTCTCAATAAATTGAGTAATTTCATCATAAACTATAGTGTCTGGTTAATTATTTTCATTATTATCTATTTTTTTAATTTTGCATAATGCTCTATCTCCGTCCTTATGTATGTAATCAAATATATATTTAATACTTTGAATAGATGCACAATATTCTTTATTTATATGCCATTTATACTTTTGCAGTAGAAAGCTATTGTAAGGAACGACCATACGGTTATCAACTAGAATAATTAGCTTATACTTTTTTGTTGAATACGTGTGATTTTCAGATGTATTATCTCGTCTACGATATAATGGATAACCATTTTCTTTAAAAGTTGCGTGGTTGCAAAATTCTTTGTGAAAATTTTTCGTACAAGTAGTATTCCTTTTTTTATTTTTTTTTTTTAAACAAGGAGATGTATCTGTATGTGGTCCATGTAACATGTGTTTGATTACTAATTTCTGTAAATCTTTATTTGAATTGTCTGGAATCTCAGCGAAAATGTATTTATTTATTAATTCAGGTGTCATTATTATGTTATTAGGATGCAATGTGACAACTATACGAACATGTGGTAATCCTCTTTTCTAAAAAATAAACTAAGAAGCATCTGAACAAACAATTACCGTCGCCAAGAATTTTAATGATTCTAAAGTTATCCATTTTAAAATAAATTAAATTAGTTTTGATAGAATTATTAATCTAATTTGATAAAATTATCTTATTTAAAACCACTTATAAAGAAAATAAATAATAATTATCTATAACTGCTTTAAAAAAAGTTTAAAAATATATCTGAATATATATACCTGTGTGCAGTTTTAATTACGGATGCATATATTTATTTATTTATATAACTCCAGAGTTACAAAACAATTGCATTCGATACAGAGTTGATATTATTTGCACAATAGCACACCTTAACGACGCAATCCTGCAGAGGAAAACAATATTTCCTGTTCGCAGGTTATATATTTTGAAATATATGACTTACAAAATGTTTTGTCTTTCTCTTGGGTTTGGCTTCCAGATAATAATTGTTTAGACCAGTTTTCACCTTAAGAAAAGATGAAAAAATTAAATTGAATGTGAATTTTTAATTCAAGGAACGTATATGCAGTCTATTTCTCCTATGTTTATAACACGCATATTTATTTAATTATTATGTTATGAACATTATATTACTGATTAATACTTGATAAAATATGCATTTATTTAATACATTTTATACGTGGGTTTAGATATTAGAAACAGGTGAAATCTAATATGTTTAAGATTATCTAATATGTTAAGTCTAAATGTGATAATCTACACAAATATTATCTACACAAAGATGTTTAATTTGTGCTGTAGATACTTATTTGATAATTCAGAAATAGGTTAGCATAATAATTTTTACTTGACTGTCTTTGCTAGCTGATCTACACCAAACCCCATGGCTTGGAGTGCTAAATTTAGAGATGGTGTTTACATAAAAATTTAAACTACAGCACTTGAAATAAAGTTATGTGGATATATTGTTTTAACCGCTTGAAACAAATCACCGTACAAAATTTCAACCCTCTAAGTATGATAGTTTTTAAATCTACATAATAAAATAAGCACCTATACCACAAATTAAATATCTTGCACGAATACACTGCATGTAAAGCACTATAATGATAGATACTGTCTGTGACTGACTCGTATACTGATGAGTTGGGAGAATATCTATGAAGATTATTACCACATTTAGACTTCATTATTGATAATCTTCAGCACACATATCATATTTCACCTTTTTCTTATATCCAAATCCGCATACATTTGCAC
Organism: Trichomalopsis sarcophagae; assembly: GCA_024372645.1. Lineage (NCBI taxonomy): Eukaryota > Metazoa > Arthropoda > Insecta > Hymenoptera > Pteromalidae > Trichomalopsis > Trichomalopsis sarcophagae. The sequence goes on from QLSS01000090.1 coordinate 491,809, forward strand.
AAGTATGTGCTAAGTTAGGTTGCCATTTTTAAAACGTTAAAAATTAGATTTACAAGGTTTCCATAGAAAGCAAAATTATATCCGGTAAAAAATTAATCTTAATAGATCACGCGTCTCGAAATTATAAGTCATTTTCCACTGAGGTATATGCTTTTATTGCACTTATTATATTTTTCTACCTTCGAATGGGCTTTCCTCTACTTCAGCTAGAATTTTTATTGAATTGTAAGTATCTTTTGTCAAAACGAGAATTTTTCTTTTGGCGAAACATAAGCAGGGTAGAAATTCTTGTAAGTTGTTCAATAAAAGACCAAAAATATATGCTGCATAATATTATTTCAATACTCTTGAAAATTTCATCTATATCTAAATTTATATTGATGTATTTCTTAATTATTTTAAAAATATTTAAGTAAAAGACAAGTTTTACAGAAACTGAATTTAAACTATGAAAAACATAAAAATGTAAACAAACTGATGTTGCAGCATTTGAATAATCTACCCGCTTTATCCCTGGTAGAAGAATTAGCTTAGGCGTTGGTTTGCTTAGTAGTGCAGACGCCAGCTAGGTTCCCGTAGCCTTTTCAATTCGAACGACTCCACCAAGGTTTTTCTAATGTATTTTTGCCTGCTGAATCCGAATTTCGAGGGTGGATTGTCGAAAAAATGGCAGATAATTTGTTATAAACAAATTATGACAAAAATCGCGAATTTTCGACTTTTCTTTAATGAAATTTTTTTTATCGTTAGATATGTGTTTAAAAAGGTAAGTATTGTATTATTTTAGCGTATTTAAAATATTTTTATCGAAAAAAAATTTTCAAACATATGGAATTTGCATACAAGATGTTTTCGCCGCATTGCGTAATGAAGTAACCATGTACTTTGACTAGTTTTTTTATTCGTTGAACATAGTGATTAATTTACGAAATAACATGCCAACGTTATACATTATTTATTATAAATAAATAAATATTAATAATCAATAAATATACTGTATATAAAAATTTGTTTATAAACCATACAAATCTAAGTTATACGTTAATCTTCCTCTTCACAAGTTACTTTTTCATTATATTTGTTTTTGCATGTGTTATTTCTTGAACAATAACAAAATGAGCAACAAGGTATTTCTGCAGCAACACAAATACATGTCGTTCTTGAGCAGACTTTGCAATTGCAGTTGGGTATAAACTCATCAAACGGAGGCAATAATGTGTCTACTTTCTTTGGCATGAGTAAGTCATCTTCTTCTACAAAACCAAAATTTGTTGCTAGTAGTTTATGTGCTGTTGGATTCAAACACGTTATTTGCGAATGAACAACGTAATATGCTCTTAAAATATGTAATTTGTTCTTCTATTAAAGCACATTTCGAGTGATGGTATGCCCACAATCTCAGTTCATCAAAAATTTTGCATCCAGCAGATTTATTAACCACGTTAACTAGAAACTGCTCTGCATTTTTAATATCTTCTTGAACGTTTGATTCAGAATAATCTATATATTAATGAATTATTATTAATTAATCAATTAATTAATAAGCGTGACTTCAATAATCGATGGAATTCAAAAAATTACTCAGATATAAAAATAAAATAAACTTTGCAAGTATATGTATAAATAAATATTAAAATAAGTTTTACCTTGTGCAAAATGCAGCAAAAATTGTTCAGGTTTTTCTTGTAATGCTTTGAGCTTCGTTCCGGTTACTTCATTACGCAATGCGGCAAAAACATCTTGTATGCAAATTCCATGTTTGAAAATTTTTTTCGATAAAAATATTTTAAATACACTAAAATAATACAATACTTACCTTTTTAAACATATTAATTAACATATCTAACAATAAAAAAAAATTTCATTAAAGAAAAGTCGAAAATTCGTGATTTTTGTCATAATTTGTTTATAACAAATTATCTACCATTTTTTCGACAATCCACCCTCGAAATTCGGATTCAGCAGGCAAAAATACATTAGAAAAACCTTGGTGGAGTCGTTCGAATTGAAAAGGCTACGGGAACCTAGCTGGCGTCTGCACTATAGTAAGAATAACCTTATTTCTTTCCTTAAAAATAACCCAATTTTTAACCAAGTGACTCGTTGATTAGGGGTTTTCGAGGTCGCTGAACACGAATATAGCGACGGCAACGCTCCCTGAGGTACCTGGTGCCCAGGGTAGACAGTATCACGTCGTCTCCTGGAGTTTTGAGAGATATTGAAACATAATCAGCCAAAACTTGTTACTCGGGAGTTTTTGCGATCGCAGAACACGAATATCGTGACACTAACGCTCCTTGAGGTATCTAGTGCCCAGGATGAATAGTATCAACGTCATCTTCTGGAGTTTTATGGGAATTTAATAGTAATTAAGTAAAATACGTTACTCACGGATTTCTGGGACCACTGAGCATGTATATAGTGCTATACTTAAGATAATTCCAGAAGACGATGTTGATACTGTCTACCCTGGACACCAGATACCTAGAAAGCGATTATCGTCACTTTACTCGTATACAGTGACCTCAAAAACCCCCAATCAAAGAGTCTCGACGAAATATGTCGTTATGCTCCGTGAAACTCCAGGAGACGATGTTGATACAGCCAACCCTTGGCGCCGGGTACCTCGAGGAGCGTTGCCGTCGCTATATTCGTGTTCAGCGACCTCGAAAATCCCCGATCAACGAGTCTTGACAAAAAATGTCATTAATTTTTCATGAAACTCCAGGAGACGACGTTGATACTGATAACCCTGGGCATCAGGTACTTCTGAGAGTATTGCCGTCGCGATATTCGTGTTCAGCGACCCCAAAAACCCCCTGGTAACAAAACTGTACCTACTCTCATCAATATTTACCGCGCTTTTTTGGTTTGCTGCATTATTATTTGCATTTAAGGTTACATCTCTTCTTTAAAAACAATATGGGCAAGAATAACCTTATTCTTGCGTTAAAACGACGTCGCTGTTAGCCAATTATAACCCAATATTCTTCGCTTAGATAAGCTAATTCGACACTTATAAGTTTATTTTTGGGTTAAAATTGGTTGCGATTTCTACCAGGGATTGTACCTAATTTAATGATATAATAAATTATTTTTTTTATAAAATGCATGAGGTGTCTTATTTTCTATTTTTTGTCATTTTGACACTTTGTAATTTCCAAGATGAACATTTAAGGTTATATATCCTTTCTTAAAAGCAATAGCTTAAAATAACCTTATTCTTGTTTTAAAACGATGTCGCTGTAAGCTAATTATAAGCCAATATTCTTAGCTAAGCTAAGCTAATTCGACACTTTTAAGCTTATTCTTGGCTTATAATTGGTTGCGATTTCTACCAGGGATGTATATGCGATGCAAGATATTGATTCCATTAATCGTTCTAAGTTGATTTGAATATAAAATTAATTAAAAATAATTGAAAAAGTTGTCCAATGAAAATAATTACGTAGTACTAATTTCTAAAAAAAATAATACTTATTTTTTTAATAATCAGTATTATTTTTACATAAAAATAAGATTTAATCTTTCATAAAGAATAAATTTTTACTCCATCATTTTAAAAGAATAAATGTCACAGTTTATTCTTTTGCAAAGAATAAAACGCACGATTTAATCTTTTCCAAACAATGAAATTTCGATCCGCCATTTTAAAAGAATAAATTACACGATTTGTTCTTTCGTAAAGAATAAATCTAATAGCCTTTTAATATTTTGTAAAAAATAAAATTTGCTATAAATATTTATTGATTATTTTTTATTAAATAATAACCTATATTGTTATTTACTCAAAAAATAGATAAATTTATATAAAATACTATAATATTTTATCATTTTTGTATTCTTTAAATTCATTTTATTATAATATTATTTATCAATATTAAATAAATTAATATAATTTAAATTAAAATTTCTAATATTTATATTACAATATAGTATTACTACAATATAATTACATTTTATAACACAAAATAATTTATTAAAACTATACTCAAGACTTGACTTTTAACTTAAAATTGGGGGGTTGGCGAGTGGAGCGAGCCGAGGGAACTATATATATATATATATATATAATACACACACAAATATATATTGGTTATTATCACTTTTCGAGGCAACAAAGTGGCTATAATATCTCTAAAAAAAATTAACTCTTAAAAAGTAAAAGGTTAGGCGAGTTTGATATATTCCGCAACAAAATTACAGATAGAAAAGAACTGAGATGATAATCAAACCAAGTCAAGTTTATTATATTTAATCGTAATGAAACAAAGAACAACTCTCAAGATAATTTCTATGTAACTTGACATGCCCGTTTTATTGTACTTATAGTGTTTGTATGTCGTTCTAATATATATAAAAAGAAAATGTAGTTGTTCATCAATAAACAAAATGTGCGTTCAAAATTGTGATTTCGTATATGAGTCATTCTACGACAAGAATCGGATACTTCACGATCGAGAAAAATTGAGCTCTTGCAGTTTTGAGGGCACACTCGCTAGTCTAAGTTTTTTACATTCGTTTGGACATACAACATGTAAAAGACATGGGTGCCACCTTTAAACCATATGCCAACGAAAAGTTGGGCCAATTACAAATGTATATACGTTCCCCGCGCAATTTATATCTTGGCCGATCGGCGAACATTATTTTTTTCTAGGATAACGAACTGCATGAAAAGCCAAAATTATCACTTTTTTTCTTAGATTTTACCTTTTAGACAATTTTTACCGTATTTCAAACATTCGCGAGTGGAAGACGTCAAGTCCTGAAATCATACTAGACCAGAAAGCCCACAAGTCCTATTTAAGTTTACCTATATGGAGTACTAATGGGAACTCACCATTGATCTTAATATTATTAAAAAGGAAAGAATACCTTCCAATAATAAACTTCAAGAGCACTAGCTTTCTAAAATATTTTACATACAGAATACTTTATGAGTACTTTTGATGCAATAATTTAATACTTTCACAAAATCTGGTTGCATTTTTTTGAAAATTGTATTCATATAATTAGAATACTTTTATTACAACTATAAAATAATTTTTTATTTTAGTGTTTGTTACAATTTATTCAGAAAGAATTATGTCGGAATACTTTTTGAATACGATAAATATGCTTCCATATGCGGACATTCAAGAATTCTTTAAGAATACTTTTTACCAGGATCGTATTCTCAATACGTGTACTAAATTTTAATAAGAATGATCCAATCCTCCTCTCTTAAAAAAGTGATGGGCTTTGTTTGTAAAGCATTTAATTGAGAATCGGTCGCCTGGTACAAGAATTAAGGAACGCGAATCAGAAATACGGATTTTATTACATAAATGATAAGGAGTGCGCGAAGCGCATCTTAAATTTCCTAGTTAAGTGAAAATAAAAAGTGAGCGTGCGAAATACTTGCATACAAGGAATAATCAATACCAGATATAGGTACTATATATTAAATAGTAAGTATATATGCGGTATAGTACATTAATACAATACATGAGAAAAATATACATATAAACTATAAATATAATATAAAAATATTGTATAGTAATAGTACTTATATATGATAGTAGAAAATATATACAAGCGTGAGAAAGTAAAGATCCGTGAATTCGCGGGGCAAGCACTTTACATAGGATCGTTGACTTCAAATTTTTGCCAGCACAATGAAAGAGGGGTTGGGTCTGGGGGGTTGCTCTCCGATGGTATGTGGTATTCGCGTATATCATATATACGGAAGCCGGGTGACGACATCGGCGCACACACACTGTGTGCGCGTGCATCGATGCTCCGAAAACGAAAAAAAAGGCTTAAACTCATGTAACGGCCGACGTGCTAGTGCGACTGTGAACTGTGATGTGCGAAGAATAATTTTGGAAAGGATTAACAAAGATATACAATAATTATTTATAATTAATAAAATAATTATTTCTTATGAAGTTGCAGCGGTCATATGAGTGGTATATCATATTACGCGTATACCACATACCATATCGGAGAGCAACCCCCCTGGCGAAAGTAAATCTATACATATATAGGTAGGCATCTCCACCAACAATGCTCTCTCTTCTGCAGAGATGTGCAGCAGGCTGCAGGTTTGGAGACAAAAAAGAGAGGCATAGGATCGAGTATATACCTATATATAATATAGGCTGTGACGGGCGGTTGGCCTATACGTGCGGCGTGGCAGCTGTATAAGCCATCTGCTTTTCTGTTATTTATTATTATTGTATTAAATAGATTTTGTTGTACGCTTTTTTTCATTTTATTATACGCGGCTATTCGTCATATACGTCGAATACGGGAACGCATGGCATATGGTTTCTGAAAGTACAATAAACAAGATTTATACTTTTTAAGAATATAGTAATGAATATAAGATTAACAAGTGTTTTTGAATTTCTTTTATTTTAACATAATTATATATGTTACATATTGTAACAGTACACAATTATTAGTGTGTGTGTGTGTATGCCTTGCCATTTAATAGTTTAATTTGTTACTTTAGTAAATGGCACATTTATTTTTTTTTAATAATTTTAACATCAATAGATTAAAAAAGACGTTCATTATCAAAATAATGTCATTATAAACATTGCATTTAACGTATACTTATGTACAATTCATATAAATATACACAATGTATCTACTAACATTTGTCAAAAATATATGTATATGTTAGTAGCGTTTTAATAATATCATTTACTTTTCTTACACCTATTAAGTGACCACTATTAAAACTGAGATTTTTTTATATCTTTTGGTAACTTTCCTGATAGCACAGAACCGTTTTAAAACGTTAAATAACGTTTTACTCTAAACCTTTTTTACGTTTGTAAATCTAGTTTACAAAACGTTTTATTAAGTTTTATAATGTTGGAAATGTCCGCTTTTCAATTTATAATAAGCAATGAACCTTTTCATAAAACGTTTATGTGGCGTTTTAAAAACGGGATTTTAAATAAAAATATGTTTACCTAGGTAACAATGCAAGTTTCCTGAGCATTAGAAGCCCAATCTGTGTAATTTAAATTTTTATACAAAGTATTTACATATTTTTACATTGTTATGGTATGTACACATTTTATAAAACTTAAGAAAGCTATTTTTATCTTACTAGTTATACATAGAATAAACATCATTTTTCCAGTATGAGACCACACTTTTTCTTATGTCAAAATTAACAATGCCTAAATATGTATAGTACATTACAATTTTTAGAAGTGACCATTGCTCTTGTATTGTTACCAGCCATTTTGACCACTTAGATGAGCAATTTTTTAATTTTTCCCCATAAACAGATTTTACACAACATGTTGACATTTCTAAGAAAGCAGACATTCTACTATGAGTATTCAAATTGTACTCAATGCTACGAATTAAATCATTGGTTTTTAAGACTAATAGCATGTGCCTATTGACATTTTCTAAAACTTCTGTAATTTTTGGCAACAAATCTGGAATTTCTTTTTGAAAAAGTTCTTTTTCTCCCGATGTATATTTTGTTTTTTGTACACCACTCATAATTGTATCCCAAGTTCTTCCGGATACCATACAAGCTAACAGTCCATACATATCACCCACACCTAACTTTGCACAATGTCTCTGCATGGCAACTTTGTCTCTATTCAAAATAGCAAGCCATAGTTTTGAATATTCCCATCTAAATTCATTAGACAACTCAGCATACAAGCCATGGTCCAAAAGGACAATTTCAGCTTCATTTTTCTTTTTTCTAACAATAATATTACCTGGATGCGGATCTGAATGAACAAAACCAGTTATAAATATCATATAACTATAAAGTCGACCCAATTTATTGCTAACTTCATAAGGATTAATTTTATTATCTTGATAATACTTTAAATCATTGACTTGTCCACCTTCTATAAATTCCATCGTTAAAACTCGATTTGATGAAACATCCCAATGTATTTTTGGGATATGTAACCATGAATAATCACTAAATAAATTTTGAACTTTTTCTGCATTTTTTCCTTCACGGGTGAAATCCAGTTCCCGGGGAATATTCTTTTTAGTTTCATCTACTAACCAATCAAATTTGAAATCTGGAAAAATCCATGATGTAATTTTAACCAAAGCCGACATGGTTTTTATGTCAACATATGAATTTGCCTTTACAGATCGATGCTGGACTTTGACTGCTACTTGCCGACCATCTTTTAAAGTAGCTTTATGTACTTGTGCTAAGCTGGCTGTTCCAAGAGGTGTTTTTTCTATTGTTTCAAAAATTTCGTATGGGTCTCTTTTAAAATCTTCTTTTAAAACTGTTAAAACATCATTGAACGATGATTGAGGAGCAGAGTTGTGCAAGATTCGCATTGTTTGAACATATTCCTTAGGAAGAAGGTAATCTAAAGCTCCAATATGCTGACCCACCTTTATGTATACTCCTTTATTAGCACAGCAAAGTTCCAATAGTTTTTGTGCTCCAAATGTATGTGCTTCTGATTTTTTGATTTTATATTCTTCAGACTTTTTATCCAAACCGCTACTGTATAAAGATTTTTTATAGTGACTTCCAATAACAAAAACAGAGGCAGCAGCTCGACTAAGTCGTACAATTCCAATAGATCCAAAGTCATATTCATTTACACGCAAAGATGCTAATGTTCCCATGCCAATTGTGGTTGCAGTTATCATTTTTAAAGTTCGCTTGGATACCAACATGTTTCCTTTTTATCCGCTTTGAAATAAACAAGAGAATTCGTTAATTAAACAAATCAAGTTTTCTAAACACGATATTAAGTTAGTAGTTCAAAAATTATATTTAATACAAATTTAGTAATTAATTTCTTACCTGCAGATTCAGATTTTAAATGAATGGTGATGTAATCAACATTTAATTATTTAGCAAAGAAGACAAACTGATTGTAACAGGCAGATTGAACCACTTAGTAATATGCTAATGGAAGGTGAAACTTTCAAATTCTTTCCGTCTTTCTCCACATGTGTAAAAGTGGTTGACCATACCTAACCTGCAAAAATGACAGTTCATAGCATAAAAGAATTTTTATATATTATAAAAAATGAAAAAAAATTAATAGATTGTCATTTTTTGCTTCAAAAGTACTGTCTGTTATATATTACGATACATTAGCTCACCTATATGTACAATACAGCAGTGACGTGTTATAACAGTTCGAAAAAAGAATTTGGAGCTCACTCTTTTACCTTCGAACATATACTACTGTAGCTCTTCACTTTCTTATATCACGATCGATCTAGGTTGGTATATACTTAATATATACTCAGGCGGCTATAATAGGCTGCGTGAAACTGTGAAATACTATGAAATAACATACATACGTATAATAACGTATGGCATAACACATATACACAGATAAAAACCTCTTTTTATGAATAAACTGCTAATTATTCTGCATTCCTGTCATTTATAATAATAGCATATGATTTCATAGATATGCGGACAACATTTTTTCCAAACATTTTAAAGATAATTAAAATATAAAGAGGAAATTACGTAATTCTATATTTAATAAAAAGAACACATTTTAGTTATGAAAATGACCAAATATTAGGTGAATATATATTATTGTAACGAGGAACATGTCCCTCGCTACGCCGGTAAGTAATCGAGGCAGGGGCCGTATTCTGTAAGGATTTTCGTTCGAGTCGTACTGACTCGACTCGAGTAGCGCTGCGCGAGCGGTGTGCGAGCAGCCATGGTCCTAGTGACATTCTGGGGAATAAATGTTACCTACTTTTTCAGGACGGCTCGTACATATTTCATGAATGCGAATACTTACGCGCTTTTCTTGCGCTAAACGCACATATTAAAATAAC
>QLSS01000090.1:506630-544720 GCA_024372645.1 Trichomalopsis sarcophagae
ATGTACAGGTAACAATGTTTACCTCTATAGGATGCCTTATTTTTTTTAGGCTTATGTATGGTATTGAATAAAAAAAAAAAAAAAAAAAAAAACATTTAAATTTCCCTATTATAACGTTATTTTTTTTGTCTTATATATTGTACCACGAAATTTTTATATTCAAATTGACATTTGAAAAGCTTGCATAATTAAAAAAAAAAAATTAAATCCACTAACTGAAATGGCGGATGTGTTGTATCGATTATTATTTTTAGACTTTGAAACTTATAGGGTTTAAATAAAATAACAATATATATTTTTTGAGTTCCAAATACTTATTGTTTTCCAATTCATTTATACTATGGATCATGAAGATTTTTATAAACAATATCCATTTGCATAGCAAATTATTTATGTAAAATTGAAAATACGTATCGATAGTTCCTAAGTTTTCAAATCGCAGACCATCATTTTCTCAGTTGCAATAAACTATTTATAAAATAAACTACAGTTTGTGGACGTTTTTATTTTATACGGATTCAAACTGACAGAAACGGATTAACACTTGCGTTCGTTTTTTATATATATATGGTTTGCAACGGATTATAACTTTTTAATTATTGTAATAATCCGTTTCAAACGAAACCATAGCAGATCAAAATTTATTCAATCCGTTTCAAACAATAACAGTAAATCCAATTTTATTCAAACCGTTACAATCCGTTATACATGTCATCATATATAACGACGTATATAACGGATCGTAACGGATTATAACTTGAAATGGATTCGAATGGATTAGGTAACCTAAACGGATTGATACGGATTGGTAACGTTTATTTTTTTTTATTTTTTGTATGTTACGGATTGAAATGGATTTAACATCTAAGTTTCATATGATTAAAACGGATTGAATACTACATTTTGATTGTTATGGTTTGAAACAGATTGAAACCAGGAAAACGTTCTAATCCGTTACAATCCACTTCAATCCGATCCAATTCTTTTTTTTAACGAGGGTGGATGGGGCATTTGTTAGTTTGTGTTTAATTATTTTGTTACAGTTTTCATGGAATAGTGCAATACCTTGGATATTGCTGTGCTGGGAGAAGGATGCATCTACATAGATTCTATCACAATCAGGGTAGAGCCCCTGGTGATATCATCCATGTTGATTTCTACGTCTTGGCAGTTTAAAGGAAATTCAAATGGTAAAGGCAAATCAGTTTGAAAAATTGTATGAAGGTCAGGTTGTAAGTTTTTATAATGTTTCAAAATTGTTCTCATGATAGATTTAGATTTTTTATTGTTTTCAGTGGATTCCGTTAAAAGCTTTAAATTGGTCAAAAGGGGGTGCTCTTTAAAGCTGGCTGATTTCAAGGTCTACGAGGTCTTGAATTAATATGTCAAGGTTAACATTGTCGAATGCACCCTCTATATCCAACATGAAAATTGCAAAAACTTGTTTTTTAGAAAGTGCTCGGTAGGCTTTAGTAGCTAGTATAGTTGTACTGTCTTGAGTGGATTTCTGTTTCCTGAAGCCGTATTGAGAGTTGGGAATTATGTAGTCATTTTCTACATACCATTCTAGTCTACGTTTGATGATTTTTTCCAAGAGTTTGAGTATGTTTGAGGATAGTGCGATGGGTCTATAGCCCTTATTTTCTGGTTTTGGGATTAGTATAGTGATGTAATCTGACCATTGTGCTCCTGAAGACTCTGTGCTCCATTATGGAGTTGAGAATGTGTCTTAGGTTTTCGTTGGCTTGGAGAGATAGATTCTTGATAATTAGGTTCGAAATGAAGTCTTTACCTGGGGAGGATCTTTCTTTTAAGTTATCTATTGTTTTGTTAAATTCTCTGGCAGAGATTGGGTAGTCAAGATGGTGGTTTGTGATGTCTTTGGGATAGGGACTTGATTTCCTGCCTGGCCCGAACAGAGTTTCTCTATAGTAGTTTTCATCTTGGGGTCTTCGTAATCAAAGTTGTCTACAGAGGAAGGGGATTTTAAAAAGCCTTTTAATCCTTTCAAAGATTCCCAGATAGATTTGGTACTGGATGAAGGGCTAAGAGATTGCAAGTAGTTACGCGTGTATGATTGTTTAATTTTTTTAGCAAGAGTTTTGATCTGTTCATTTGCTTCTTGATATTTTAGGAAGTTTTCTCGGTTACGGTTTTCGCGATATTTAGAGGTAAGATTTTTTCGTTTTTCTGCTGCGATGTCCAGTTCTGAGTTCCACCATATTGGTTTCCTTTTGTGATTTTCTCCTCTCATCGTCAAGTCAACGAAGATTTAAGGCCTATCTTCGTTGGCCTAGTCTCACCCCGTTACATTTAGAAGCTTGATTGCGAGTTCTAAGACGGGGTCATCACTTTAGAAGCTGGAAGGGAAGCTCCTAACTTCTGCGCTCTGATTAGAGATAAGGCAGGAATGGGAAAGACCAGGGTCAAGTCAATAATGAACACTTTGTACTAAATAAGACTAAAGTATATTCTAAAGACTAGAAGTTAACGAGAGACCGAAAGGTCTGTCCAGATCGGCGTCTAGGCCGAGACTGATAAGACGACAAGCTCGCCTCGCGCTCGCCACGGCGTGGTAGTCCGCCAGGTGGCGCGTCGGTTTCTTGGTGGTGCCTGGAGGGGACCCCCACATACATAGCGCCCTATACTGAATTACCCACAGGTGTCGATAAGGAAGATTTCTACGGTTCTCCAGGGGCCTCATTGTGTAAGCGTCTCGAGCGACATACGACACCCGAGATACGAGATATAGCGACACATCGAGTATGAGCAAATATAAAGAGCTGCGCTTTCGTTTGAGTCAATGTTTTTATCGCGGTACACGAAGAGTAGGCTCTACGGTTGGCGCCAAACCGAACGGATGTGCTTTTTGTGCTCTCTCAATTTACGAGTGTTTCAAGTGTTTTTCAACTATTTAAAGTGCTTGTGCGCGTCAACAACATCGACGCCTTTATTTAATTATTATTCTTTTCAACTTTTCTTTTTTCTTCTCTCTTATCTATCTTTTTTCTTAACCTGTTTCCGCTACCTAACCTCCAACCGGCGACGGAGGGCCGTCGGCCCTCCTCACCGTCACACCAATCCACTTCTCAGCACCTCGTACCCTTCTCCCCTATTCCTCCTCAATCTCTTGCTATCACCATGCCCATTCAGTCCAATCTCGACGACCTTTCGAACTCTGTTCTCCCTGGAACCTCCCCCAACTCTGACACTTTCACATCCCCCCATCAGTTAAAATATTTTCATCCAAACTGACCCCCTCACATCTGCATCCTCAGATGAGAAAATGGCTGTCGAAGCCTTGGTCGCTTGTAGCAATCAGGACTTCCTCGACGACACCTCAACCCTGTCGCAATCTAATCTCACCACCTCTACAGATGGCCTCTCTGATATAACTATGACCTACAAGAACCCTGCGCCTCAGCCCATCTCTGGCAAGAGAAGAGCTAGCGACCGGTCTGACTTCACACTACCGGTTTCTTCTTCCAGCAACTCCCCCTGCGGGCATTCTTCCCCTTCGTACGCTTCAGTCATGCGCTCATATAGACCACCACTCAATGGGTCTCCCCCTCACAACCGTACATCTACCCCCAAGCCTCCCTCGCGCCCACCAGGCTTCTCGCAACGCACCCCCTCTCTTCCTTCTGAACACATCAATTGCCTCTTCTCCCCCAACGGCCGTCCTCTAGCCCTCAGACAACCTGGTCCCTCCACCTCTGCCCCCATCTCCCCCGTGGACCTCGCTTTCTCTTCTGAACTTGACCCACCAGCCACAGCCTCCACTGAAACACCCCAACCGTCTTCACCGCTGTTACCAGCCCCGCCGTCAGACCCCAATGCCTCCGTTAGCTACCTCTTTAAGATTATTTTCGAGCTCTTAATTCCTCTTCTATCTAAAGCAGGCTTCCAACAAACCGCTTCCGACATTTCTTCGCTTCTCCAACGCTCTCTTATCTCGAATAATGGCTCTACACTTTCAATCTAAAGACCTTCGCATCCTCCAATGGAACTGCCTTTCTTTTAGACAGCGCAGAGCCTCCATACAAGAACTTTCAGAAAACTATGACGTAATTATTCTTTGCGAAACATGGCTCAATCCCATCGACAATGCCTCCTTGAAAGGCTTCGTCATTGTCCGCAACGACAGGCCAGTAGGCAGAGGAGGTGGCACCGCCATCTGTATTCGCAATTCTATTCCCTTTAATGCGATCACCACCTATAATTCCACCCACAATCTCGAATCTAATGCTGTTTCTATTATTACTTCTCAAGGTGAGCTCCTCATCGTTTCCGCCTACAAGCCCCCCAACTCGCCTTTCGACAACATTCATCTCCAAAGACTTCTCTCTTCTATCGACTCCTTTAACTCTATTCTCCTAGCAGGTGACTTCAACTGCCACAATTTTGCCTGGGGCAGTAGCTCCACTTGCAACCTAGGCGACTATCTTCTCAATTTCCTTTCTGACAACAATCTTTTAATTGCCAACAACGGCTCTCCCACCTACTTGAATAGAAGAAACCCCGACAATACCTCGTGCTTGGACCTCGCCTTTATCTCTCCCCATCTCTTCTCCATTTGTTCTTGATCAGTCTTAGAAGACAATCTTCTAAGTGACCACTATCCCATTTCAATCACTTTGGGCATACCCGCCCCCTTTGCCCCCTTCCGCTCACATCGCCCTAACTACCGTCCTATCTCCCCCGCAAACTGGATCGCTTTCGAAAACTCTCTGTCAGAGCTCCCCACTGACTTTTTCCCTGATAACGCCTCACCCTCTGAAAGGTATGAGGCCCTCACTTCTTTTATCCTTCGGACTATCAAAGACTTCATCCCCCTCTCTCGTTCATCAAACAAACGTCCCAAAGCCCCCGAACCTCCCTGGTGGAACGAGGACTGCTCTCAAGCCGAAATGGCTAGAGAGGCAGCCCTCAAAAACTTTCGCCGCGACCCAAACCTTTACACCGAACTTCTTTCCGCTAAAGATCACGCCAGAACCATATTCACCCAAGCAAAAAAAGACTCTTATCGCGATGCATATTCTTCATTGACCCCTCGCTATGACCCCAAAAAGTTCTGGGACCTTATTCAAAGGTTCAGACACCGCAACCTCGGCTCTACTAACGCTCGCAACAACCCTGGTAGAAATCGCAACCAATTATAAGCCAAGAATAAGCTTAAAAGTGTCGAATTAGCTTATAGCTTAGCTAAGAATATTGTCTTAGAATTGGCTTACAGCGACATTGTTTTAAAACAAGAATAAGGTTATTTTAAGCTATTGCTTTTAAGAAAGGATATATAACCTTAAATGTTCATCTTGGAAATTACGAAGTGTCAAAATGACAAAAAATAGAAAATAAGACACCTCATGCATTTTATAAAAAAAAAAAATTTATTATATCAATAAATTAGGTACAACCCTGGTAGAAATCGCAACCAATTTTAACCCAAAAATAAGCTTATAAGTGTCGAATTAGCTTATCTAAGCGAAGAATATTGGGTTATAATTGGCTAACAGTGACATCGTTTTAACGCAAGAATAAGGTTATTTTTGCCCATATTGTTTTTAAAGAAGAGATGTTACCTTAAATACAAATAATAATGCAGCAAATCAAAAAAGCGCGGTAAATATTCGGACGCGACGGCAATACTCTCAGAAGTACCTGGTGTCCAGGGTTATCAGTATCAACGTCGTCTCCTGGAGTTTCATAAAAAACTAATGACATTTTTGGTCGAGACTCGTTGATCGGGGATTTTCGAGGTCGCTGAACACGAATATAGCGACGGCAACGCTCCTCGAGGTACCCGGCGCCAAGGGTTGGCTGTATCTACATCGTCTCCTGGAGTTTCACGGAGAATAACGACATATTTCGTCGAGACTCTTTGATTGGGAGTTTTTGAGGTCACTGTATACGAATAAAGTGACGATAATCGCTTTCTAGGTATCTGGTGTCCAGGGTAGGCAGTATCAACATCGTATTCTGGAATTATCTTAAGTATAGCACTATATCCATGCTCAGTGGTCCCAGAAATCCGTGAGTAACGTATTTTACTTAATTACTATTAAATTCCCATAAAACTCCAGAAGATGACGTTGATACTATTCACCCTGGGCACTAAATACCTCAAGGAGCGTTAGTGTCACGATATTTGTGTTCTGCGATCGCAAAAACTCCCGAGTAACAAGTTTTGGCTGATTATGTTTCAATATCTCTCAAAACTCCAGGAGACGACGTGATACTGTCCACCCTGGGCACCAGGTACCTCAGGGAGCGTTGCCGTCGCTATATTCGTGTTCAGCGACCTCGAAAACCCCCAATCAACGAGTCACGACAAAAAAGTCGTTAATTTTCCGTGAAACTGTTGGAGACGATGTCGATACTGCCCACCCTGGGCACCAGGAACCTAGCAGAGCGTTGCCGTCACGATATTCGTGTTCTACGACCGCAAAAACCCCCGAGTAGCAAAACTGGACTTATTTCCATAAATATTGATAAAGTTCTTATTTATTGTCCCTTTCGCTGCACTTTATATAGGTTATGGTCGCATTCGACGCGCATATTAACTCATTATAAGCTTAAAATTGGTTAAAAATTGGGTTATTTTTAACGAAAGAAATAAGCTTATTCTTACTAAGCAAGCCAACGCCTAAGCTAATTCTTCTACCAGGGAACATGGCCAATATAGCCAAACAAAACGACCTAATTCCCTCTATCTGCTCTCCTTCGTGTCTCTACCCCAACTTCCCCTCTGTTTTCACCCCTTCTCTTCTCACTAACAATCTCTTTTGCAAACCCTTTTCTCGCACCCAACTCGACATCGCCGTCAACCAGTGCATTGCCAAGACCAACTCGGCTCTTGATTTAGACAAAATTGATAACCTCCTCATCTCTCACTTTCCAAATATCATTTATGAACATCTTCTCTCCATCTTCAACGATTTCTTCTTGAAAGGTGAATTTCCGCCTTCATGGAAAGAATTTCTAGTTTTTTTCATCGCTAAAGGCAACACCGGCAAATTCCGACCTATCTCTCTTGCTCAATCTCTCCTCAAAATCTTCGAAAGCGACTGATTCTTCGCAGGCTCAACTGGTGGCTCGAGAGATACGAGATCCCTCGTTACCAGTTTGGCTTTCGCAAACGTCGTTCTTGCTCCGATAACCTCTCTATTTTCACCTGCTCAGTCTATTCTAGCTTTGTTAATAACTCTTACACTGCGGCCCTACTTTTAGACATCAAGGGCGCCTTCGACGGTGTCGACCCCGGCATTCTCTTTCACATCCTTCGCGACCTTGGCCTACCTTGGCAAATCTGCAAAGTCTTTTATAACCTCACCTGCTCTAGATCTGTTTACTTCAACGTGGGTGGCGAAATTCAGGGGCCCTTTGAAACACTCAAAGGTGTTCCACAGAGCTGTTGCACCAGCCCAGTCGCCTACAACATCTACACCCACAAACTACCTGATCACATTGACCCCGACTGTCAATACCTTTGCTTTGCAGACGATGTCGCCCTCTTCGTTTCTTCTCCTGATCTCAATTTCTTCACCACTGTTCTTCAAAACAGTCTCAACACCATTACTCATCAGCTCATCATTTTCTCACGCAAACAGACTGACACCTCGGAAGTCACTCTCACTTTTGACGACACGATCATTCACTCCATTCCCAAGTCAAACTTCTCAGCGTGACCTTCGACTCCAAACTCTCCTGGACCCCTCATTACCAATCTCTTATTCAAAAAGGCACCCGTTACACCAACCTTATACGCTCGCTCTGCGGCACTTGGTGGAGAGGCAATCCTCAATCTCTAATTCAAATTTACAAAGCCTTCGTTATGGGCCCCATCGACTACGGTTCCATAGTCTTCCTGCCCCGGGATAGATCTCTCCATTACGCAACGCCGCGCGCTCAGATCTTGTCTAGGCCTTCGCCGCTCCACCCCTAACCGTATCGTTTATGCAGAATCTTGTGAACTCCCTGTCTCCCTCCGCCCCAAAAAACTCGCTATGCAATTCGTTCTTAGAGCCCTCGCGATCAACAACAACCCTACTATTCACTCACTCGAATCACTCTTAACCCTTCTCAGGAATCGAAACATTCTCAACTTGCTTGAACTCCTAATCCTCCGCGCATACGCCCGTCTGAAAAAACATCGCTCTAAAATCCACTCTTCTGACGTTCTGCCCTGTTATACCTACTCTCTCGAATCTCAATCACTCTTGTCCAAAATAATCATCAGCAAAGGCCAAAAAATCAAAAGCTCCCCCAATCCACCCCGGAAGTTTTCTCTCCTCTTCCGCGATCTCCTCACTTCTTCTATCGCCTTCTACGCCAATGGCTCCAAATCTTCGGAGGGCTCATACGTTGGTATAGGAATCTATTGCCCAGATCTCGACCTCAACCTTCGCTATCGTATTTTCTCTTACGCTCTATTGCCACGGCCGAAGCCCTAGCCATTCAGCTAACCCTCGAATACATAGAACAGCACTCAATTCTCAATTCCACCATCTTCACAGACTCTCTCAGCACCCTCGAAGCTATCTCTTGCACTCGCGACTTCATCTCTTCTCCCAATATCTCTATTTTCAATATCAAAAACCTGCTCGACAAGCTCTCATCTAACAACCACGAAATCCGCTTCGCCTGGGTTCCCAACCGTCTAGGCATCCCTGGCAATGAAAAAGCCGACCAACTTGCCAAAGAAGCTCCGCGCACCGGTATCACCCTCGATCTCCCTCTCCCTCATTCTGACTTCTCTCCGCTGTGCCTCTCTATCTCCAGCTCAGAATTTTACAACTCCTCATACATTTTTGCCGTATGAGGAGCGACCACTATAGCCTCGCCCTCAGCTTACATAACAAAAATCTTGTTGACTCTCCCTTATGTCCTTGCGGCGAAGACGACGAAGATCTCAACCACATCTTCTGGGCCTGTTCTCGTTTCGACACCCAACGCTCTCGTCTTCTTTTTTTCCCTCGCGAAACGTAAAATGTTTCCATCCTTTACAATCTCTTCTTTCATTCACCAACCACGCAATGACATTATCGAAATTCTCCTTCGCTTTTTAACCGATTGTGATCTCTACATTTAATTCCTCTCTGTCCCTCGTTCGGTCTCTCGGACTCCCTTGCCCTCTGTCAGCACTTTTCCAATGCTCTTTTCTTCGCGGTCAATCTCCTTCTAGGGAGACTGGGGTTCACCCCCGTCGCCCTCCCACTGCCCTGCACAACGCGGAGAACCCTGATTCTCTCGGGCCTGCGGGGAGGTCGGAAAGCGCCACCTTTTTTTTGTTGCAGGCGGCAGGACTTCGAGAGCCCGGATCATTTCAACATTCCAATACTCCCGCTTAACTCCACGCATGCGCAGCATGCTCCAGACTGTTGATGGCCGTACAGACCTCTGGCGCCACTAACCACAAAGAAGAAGAAGATCGCGGTACACATTGCTCTGAAAAGCCGAGTCGAGAAAATTGCTAAAATAAAAAACATTAACCAAATTATAAAAAATTGTTATTATTATCCCTATCTTTATTTTCCTGGCCTTTTACTTTATTATTATATCAAACGGTTTTAAAATTTTTGTTTATTTATTATATTTTATAAAAAAATACAAAAGTTTTACGTTTTACATCTCAATCAGGTAATTTCTGAATCAAAAGATCTGATAAATTGAAATACTTCCACAGGAAGTTCAAAGATTCTTCGACTATGTCAGACATATGTCTTCCCTGCAGACCCTTGTAGAATCTGTCTCTTAACATTAAACAGTATATTGGAAATTGCATTTTATATTCATTAGATTTAAATAGTTTCACTGCATTCTGACTTCTTGCATATCTTCCTAATTCCCTATCACATTCAGTCAGAATATTGTAGAAAGTTATTTTATGACATATTTTATATTCTTATTTTTCCTATCGCTACCAGGCAGTTACTGTAGAATCTGTTTAACTTTTCATTGCTTTTCAATAGCCTCAGATATCAGCAAGTTATCACAGAGAGAAATCGACTTATTGCTCAGTATTTTCATTAATTATTATTATTTTTAAAAGCTTCTGTTACGGCTATAATGTAAAAAATAAAAAATTTGTTTAAAAAACTATAAGATTTATTAATTAATTTATTACTTTATTACATAATTTATTATTATTGTTTATTTTTCATAATTATTTGTAAAATTTGATAATAAGTAATTGTATGTATGTACAAAACATTTATATTCAACATAATTTAATCACAATAACTACTTAATTATCTAAAATTGTAAATTATCGATAATAAAAATATTTAAAAATTATTTTCATGCAATACTAAGTTGTTATTTAATTCAAATTGAAAACGTTTTACTACTAAAACTAAAAACATTACTTGCGCATGAGCAGTAGCATCATTTGACTCATGACTGTGATCTCTATGTGTCGTGTACGTCGCTGTGTCGGCTATGTCGCTCGTGACGCTTAGACAATAAAGCCCCAGGGCCACCAGGGGCCTTACCCAGCACGCTTGTATGTCGCAGTATGTGTGTCTTTGTGGGGGCAGCTTTGTTTTATGTTCGACAGTTTGTATCTGTCGTCTACATACATTGTGTTTTGGTTTTCGTGACGGTAAGTGCAAGCAGAATGGACCGTCATCATATAAGTCACGACGACGCTACATGGAGAAAGCACGCTTACGGCCACAGTGTAGTCGAGTCACAGAGAGAGAGAGAAAGAGATAGTTTGGGTACTATCTTTCTCTCTCGCACCGGCACGTGATTGGCTAACGCAATTCCATAGAGAGAGAGAGACTTTTTAACACGCAGTGCTTCCTCCATGTAGTATATGCTCTAAGAGTTCATTCAAACTTATGACTTATGATGACGGTCAATTCAGCTCGCGCTTACCGTCACGAAAATCGATACACAAACTGTAGACTTATACATACACAAACTGTCGAACACAAAACAAAGTTGCCCCCACAAAGAAACACATACTAAGCCTACAAGCTTGCTGGATACGGCCCCAGGGGCCTTGTTGTCTAAGCGTCTCGAGCGACATAGCCGACACAGTGACGTACGACACGGGCACTGTGGATTACGACATGCTGTCAAGAAACACACAGGAATACACGTATTTGGCGGTAACCGTCGGTGGTATACTAAATAGTTGACTTTACCAACTAAATAAGTATGTGCAATAAAAAGACGTTATTGTGCAATTATAATCGAGGTATGTGCAATTTATTGGTACTCTGTGCAATTCTAAAGAAGCTTTATTTATGGAGATTATAGATATCGATATTGCAATACTAGTAAAAACCATCAGTTTTTTTTTTATTTTTTATAAAAAAATTGGAGGGTGTGCAATTATAATCGTAATGTGCTATTAAAAATACGTCGACTAGTATTTTTTTATACTAAAATAAGTAATTATGCATGCTGGGGTGGGGGGAGGGGGTGGCTCAGTGGTAACACGCGCGCCTATATAGTAGAGATCACGGGAGCACCGGATCGATTCTCGGTCCCGGCGTCCCTTTTGTGATTTTCTCTATAATATACCCGCATATGCGGTACAGTTTGTTGTGAAACCAAAAAGCCATGTTTTTGGGAATATACTGATTTTTTTCAATATCTTTCTGTCGTTGTTATGTGTAAGCAAACGATTGGTTTATTATTATTTGAAATAACTTATTCGCCTTGTTAACCCACAAGTGGCGCCACAAAATACACGCAAAATCCCGTAAGGCGGCTAAAATTGGAACTATCCTATTGGTGGTAGATACATTGGTTTATATGGCACTATGGCAGGGTTGTTAACACACTTTGCACGGGTGTAGTACACGTGTATTATCCGTGACACAGACAGTATTTTTTACATTTCAATTTTAATCATATTAATTTGTAATAAAAAAAAAATCAGAGAAAACTAATATATGATTGCATGAGTAGGTTATGCCATATTTATTCCTTTACAATTGCACAAATATTCATAAAAGTTAAAAAAAAATTATATCACTCACTCGTATAGATGTCTTTTCCACCTTTCTTTATTCACTTTTGCAATAAACAAATCGAAAATCCGCTCAGCTGTGTCACGGATAATACACTATTACACGTTTATTATACGTGTAATACATGTGTATTACACCCGTGCAAGGTGTGTTAACAACCCTGTTATATGGGAGCTGTGACGTCAGAGTTAACAAGGCGAATTTTCCTTATATTTTGATATTTTATAACTTTTTTAATTTATACATCTGGTGAGGCACAGTCTGCAGATGATGTATAATAATACTGAAAAATTGTAGATCGCAATTTGTAAATTAAATTTAAATAATAATAAGTATAGAAGTCCAGCTACAATTTAATAAGATGGCGCTGCTTAGCAAACATTTTGCGCACAGCGTACGATTTCACTCAACACTGTGTAAGGTATGGTATGATATGACTAAGGATTTATCCGTGCAGACTGCAGACTGGGAGTACAAAGAACGACGGCTGATATTATCTTTGTACTTATATTAAAATACTTCCGTATTGAAGAATTACACTTGACTTTTCTTTAAAATTGGTTTTAGTAATCAAAGTAAGTAGCAGTTTAACTATCTTTATGTTTTCATTTAGATATTATTTTATGATTTATATTTTCCCTGCCTATAACTTTGATAATTGTACCTACTGTAAAAATATTGCCGTAATAAATGATCATTTTTTGGTCTAAAAGTTAATTTATTTAAATAAAACGGATACATTTAACCTCAAAAGCAAAGTCAAAGAAGTAAATTTTTATTTATTTTTGTAATTTTGACTCGTATAAAAACCTTATTTTATTAATACAACACGTTAAATAAACTGTAAATATAAGTACTATTTTAATAAAATTTTTATTTGCTATCGAATTCTACACAGTAAAGATATTGGATATTATTTCCTTATTATCTATTGTGAAGTAAATCAAGCATGTTTTATCTTATCACTTTAATTATTGGAAGGCTGATTCTACAGTAAAGATCTGTTTTATTACAGTCTTTACTATTTAGTTTTTACTAGTAGTTTTTACTATTAACTTAATTCAGTTGTAAAATTTTAAAAAGCAATCCATTAATGGCAAGGCTATTATCAATGTGATAAATTCATTCTCGTTCTTCTGATTATTTGTATCTGAGTGAATAAGTTTGTCAGTAATTAAAATTTAAGTAGTACATTTATCACTCTAATAAAGCTGCTACCACTGAGATTTTGGTTTTGATTGCTTTCATGTTTTTTTTTTTCAATTACTCTATCAGTGCAGTTAACATTTCTAATAAAATCATTTTTAGAACAAAGTAATTATGAAATACCTATCAGGAAAATATAAAACATATTTACAAGTAAATTAAAAAATTTATCAAGCAAGTCTGTTTTATTTAATTTTGCTATTATTGTATTATTTTTATACTTTTCTATGTTTTTAATATTGTAAAGGGCGTTTTAGCTCGTGTAATTTCCAGTTAAATAAATAAATAAATAATTTGTATTATTTTATTTATTATGCAAGTAAGAACCCTCTTGTTTGATTGCTAAATTTATTGGATAAAATATTTCAGAAATATGATGTATAAGTAATTTAACTATCATGCATTAATTGTTGTCTTTTAAAGTAAAAAAATGTTTCTACTAACTCATTCTCTAAAATTGAAAATTCTGAAATAATTTACTTTTGCAAATCTACATAATGGTCCTTCCGTTTGCTCCTTTAAGAGTATAGAAGAAAGATTCAGAATTCAACTATAATGTTATTATATTGATCAGATTAAATTAATAAAAACTGCAAATGATAAAAGCATTTATTGAAATGAAATATTAAAAATTTCCAGCAATTATAAAGGAGTAATGGCATCTGGAGAAGCAAAATTAGCTTGTTTGAGGGAGTTAATGAAACATGTGATAGTTGAACAGAAACAAGGTATACAAGCCTATATAATCACAGGAGACGATGCACATCAGTCAGAGTATATAAGAGAAAGAGATAAAAGAAGAGACTATATATCAGGGTTTACTGGTTCTCTGGGCACAGCCCTTGTAACATATGATAAAGCTTTACTTTGGACAGATGGTAGGTATTTTCTCCAAGCTAGCAAGGAACTAGATCCTCCTAATGCATGGGTGCTAATGAAGGAAGGTATACCAGATACTCCAACACTAGAAGATTGGTTAATACAAAATTTACCTGCCAATTCTACAGTTGGAGCAGATTCTAATTTAATCAATAATAATACCTGGTGTCGGATACAAAAGAAGCTAAACTCTGCTGGGCATAAATTGTTACCTATCGAGAAAAATCTGATTGATGAAATTTGGGGAGAAAAACGTCCAAAGGACATATTGAATAAAGTCAATCCTCATCCACTAATATATTCTGGCAAAACAGCTGGTGACAAGGTAAACTATTGTTTTCAAACAATGGATGAAAATAAAGTGAACATTCTTGTTTTAACAGCTCTGGATGAGATTGCTTATTTACTTAATTGGAGAGGTTCAGATATTCCTTACAATCCAGTTTTTTTTGCTTATGTTATATTAGCCTTTAAAAAAGTTCATATATTCATTAACGAAGAAAGACTGACCTCTGAAGCCAAAAAGCAATTGAATGAAGAAAAAGTAGATTTTTTGATTCATCCTTATGAAAGCGTAACAAGAGTTATAAACGAAATAAGTTCTTCACATAAACAGAATAAAGTTTGGATTTCAGGTAGTTCAAGTCATGCATTGCACTTTGCTTGTAATCCAACACCTACTCATGTGGTTATAACACCAGTCTGTTTAATGAAACTAGTAAAGAATGATGCTGAAATACAGGGAATGAAATCAGCACACATTCGAGATGCTGTTGCTCTAATTAAATATTTTTCATGGTTAGAAAACCAAGTGAAAAACAATATCCGTGTCACTGAAATATCAGGTGCAACACAATTGGAGTTGTATAGAAAGGAACAGGACAAATACGTAGGGCTAAGTTTCCCTACCATATCTTCTGTTGGAAAACATGGTTCCATAATACATTACAAGCCATCAGAATCAACTGATATTGAAATAAATGGTCAAGAACTTTACTTGTGTGATTCTGGAGCACAGTTTCTTGATGGTACAACTGACGTTACAAGAACCTTACACTTTGGTGTGCCTTCCGAATTTGAGAAAGAATGTTTTACCAGAGTTTTTAAAGGACAGTACAATCTTGCCACATCGAAATTCCCATCAAAGATTAAAGGAAATTATCTAGATGCATTTGCTCGTAAAAATCTGTGGGATGTAGGTTTAGATTATCTCCATGGAACTGGTCATGGTGTTGGATCTTACTTAAATGTTCATGAATATCCTGCAATGATATCGTGGAGGCCATATCCTGATGATCCCGGATTACAATCGGGAATGTTTCTATCAAATGAACCAGGTTATTATGAAGATGAAAAATTTGGAATTCGCTTAGAAAATATAGAAATGGTAGTAAAAGCGGAAACTAAGTATACCAGACTGAACCGCGAATATTTGACATTTGAGACTGTTACTCTAGTGCCAATTCAAACTACTTTATTAAATATATCAATGCTTACCGAAGAAGAGATTCAATACGTCAATAAATATCATTCAAAATGTTATGCAACTTTGGAGCCATTTTTACAAGGTCCTGAAAATAATGAGGCTTTGATGTGGTTGAAAAAACAAACTCTGCCTATACAAAAATAGAAAATAATTTTAAGTAATTTAATCCCGAGTATTTTTTATACGCCGAAAAGAATATTGAGAGTATTAGATTAATTGAAAAAAAAAAATCAGCAATCGGAGCATTAGTGTTCACAAACTTAAAATTTTTTATGGAAATGTTACTGAGTATATGCATTTATTAGTTGATAAGTCTGGATCAGTTATAAGTATTTTTGTATTGTAGAGGAGCCTATACGTACAAGTAAAACTGAGGTCACGTCTATTAAATTATATTTTGTATTATCTGGTTTTAATAAACAACAAATGAAGAAAAATACTATTGTTGATTGTCTATCTACATATCTATTGAATTTTTCTTATGTATTTTAAATGAACAAACATGCTATTTTGATTAAGCGTACGAGCATAACGAGGGAGATTTCGTCGTGCCAGAAAATGTCACTTACAACACGCGTATCGTACAATATTTAATAGCAGCTTTAAGTACGCCAAGGCTCGACACTTATCCATGTCGTAGTGCCAGAAAAGAATACTTACGACACGGATAAGCGTGGCAGATCTGGATTTAAGTAACCGTCTAAGACACGTTTACGAAACAAAAAACTTTGATAACGTTAGGCAATATTATAGATGACTAATAATGCGAGGATTCAATTTCTATAAGAAATGATTTAATTAATAAACTATTCAACACGTTGATCTTAAATAATAATATAATTTACGTACAGATTTTGGCAATAAATTAGATCATATCACATTGTCGTTCCATTACAATCTTCGTGAGGTTCCTTGATCCGCAGCATGTTGCATTAGAAAATTCTGAAAAAAATTGGAATGTATGTTAATGAATGCTCTTATGCCCGTAGCTCGGTATTATAATACGACTTGATTCTCTCCAAATTTTACTTTCAAAGGTTTTATCGCATTAGTCAACTGCAAACCCAAGCTGCGTGCCAGAACAACAGGTGGAGCCGTTCCCTTGTACAATCTATGGAGAGCATCAATGGCCAGCATTGTAGGAATGTTATGCCACTGTCTTATACTTTCATATTTGTTTAAATACGTAACATCCCCAATCAATGCTCCATTATTGACCGCTTCTGCGAGAACCTGAACCAGGGCAGAAATATCTCCAAAACCTAAATTGACGCCTTGACCCGCCAGGGGATGAACTCTGTGAGCTGCATCTCTGGAAAGCGGGACAGTTTAGAAATCCACATCGCCAGGAAATGCACGCGATTCTACGTTAGGTAGGAATATGTGAGAAGCGAAGCATATACTTACCCAACCAAAGCAACGCTTGGCTGTACATATCGAACGGCATGACCAAAGCCAAGAGGAAATGCAGCGCGCGATCCTTCAACGATACTCGAAACGGATGGTTGCAATTGCCTTGAGACGCCAGTCTGGAGTTGCAGGGTTTCGAGCAATTGTTGCAAGGCTTTCATGCCGCCTTCGACAATGCCATCTTTCGGATACACCTTCCACAAGGCGTCATTGAGATTGTCTACGAATTCTTCTTCGGGAATTTGCAATAATTTCTTGGCCTCTGCCGTTGTCATGGACCACACGAGAGAACTAAGCGAGTCTGTCAGCTAGAAAATGAACGATTGTATTTGCATGCGTATAAGATACATTCGCGCGCTATGTTGAAAGTTATTAATGAAATCTTATTTTAGACGTACAATTATAGAAAACAAAAACGGATATGCAGGATTTGTTCTTACCGGTAAGAGTGCCACAGGACCAGTGGGTAAAAATCTTTGCCATGCGACAATGTTTTCCGTTGGCTGCAAAAATAAATGGGATTATATAAGTTCTCAAAGCAGAGTAACGACTAACGAGACGCTTATACGCACTTCGGACAACTTGACCGTAGCGACGATGCCTATCTGGTCGTAGTCCCAGTCGACGTAGCGGACGCCCATGGCCTGACGCACCCGCGACTTTTGTCCGTCTGCGCCAACCTGTTAGCAATATAATTATGTACAAGCGACATTGATCCGTCCCCGATGAATAAACATGCTATTGAAATGTCAATCGCCGGCACATCAGTATATATTATAATTTGGAGTATACAATCGGAGCAGAGGATCCGGCGGGAGAACTCGTTTCCGCGGACAGGATTCGATAGTGCGGCCGCGCCAAGCCGACAGAGATTAACTATTATAAATATGCTGCATAATACACAGTGTCGCAGTGGGGGAGAGGGCAACGAATGAATATGAGGAAAGAGCGGACGCGCGCCGCGATACAAAGTCCGGAAATAACTCCAGTTCAAATTCAAGTTCTCTCGTCGGCGCGCGGTGTTCCTGGAGAGAGGCTCCGCGGATATCTTTCTCGTGTCCCACATTCCCTTTTTATTCCTCTCTCGCGCGGAGGCGACGGCGCCGATCCTCGATCTCGGGGGGAGAATCGCGCGACGACATACAACGTATTATAGTGACGAGTGGTGAGTAGTGACAGTAGTGGCAGCCGTCGAAGAATCGGTACTCGCGCACGCAGTGACAGTCCGGCATTCATCGGAAAATTGGAGCGACGGGCGGTACTGAATTTCCTCAAAGGATGTCGCTATCGCCCATCGGCGCGGGATAGAGTTCTCAAGTCTTAAGTGCGCTGTCGCGTTTGTGTGTGTTTTTGCTGCAGCAGTCGAGGTTGTTACGGGTCAATTAATTCGGCACGCGGCTTGCCGCGCATGTAACGCCGCTGCATCGGCGTTACAGCGACTAAGAGGAGCTGCCGAAAGCATCGATCGCTAAAAATACACCGAATCCGTTTTATAAACATCCGAGAACACATGCCAGCTTTTAAGTATACACGCAAAGCGGCCGCGCTCGCTCGAGGGAGAGAGCGAGGGATATAATTTTAGAGTATTAAGAAGCGAAGGATGAAAAGAGAGGCTGCGCCTGATACTCGTTACAGAGCCGCGTAAACTCGCGCGCGCTGCAGAGAGAGCATGAGTAAATACCGTTGACCGCATTCGTTTTCGCGCGCTCATCCGCCGCGTGCCGCCGCCGGTGACTCGGCGGGCCGATTGTTTCACCAGCTCGTTTCTTTCCTGTTCACTACGGTACACTGTTCCCGTCATGTCGAGCAGCAGAGGCAAGGCCGGCTTCCTCGACAAGCTCGCGGGCCGGAGCAAGTCCGGCGGCAGGGCAGGCAACGACGAGACCAAGGATCAGCCGCCGACGATCTTTATCGATTGCGAGGTACGTTGTGCTTGTCCTAATCACACACACACACACACACACACACACACACACACACACACACACACGCACACACACACACCAAATGAGCGTTGAAACTCAAATCCGAAGCCGAGCGAGGGAGAGCAGAAATTTAACGATCGCGCCGCGCATGCAGATAGCGGATATATAGAGTTTCGAGTATTTTTAGACCTTTTTATCTTTGATGACCGGCCCAAATATTTATGCTGCCTACTCGAGGAGAAGAGCGAGGAGCTAATTGGACCTTATTTTTGAAATCTCGCGAGCTCGCGCCGAAAATTCTTGAATGCGCAGCTGTGCCATTTTGTTGGAAATGCTTGTATGATTTGTGATCGGATCGAATAAATCAAGCTCTTTCGTGAAAAGTTATATGTGTGAGATAAAATTAGCGAGCCAATTCACAGGATGAGGAGCAGATCTGGATGGACAACATGGACTCGGACAGCATCTCGTCGGAGGGCAGCTCGGGCCCGGCGGTCTGCCTCCGCCACCGGCCCAGCTCGCACCAGCAGCTCTGGGACAAGGAGGAGGTAATCCTGTCGCTGACCAATCTGCCGGCCGGCGAGGCCGCTCTCGCCGTCCTGCCGAGCCTCTGCGGCGAGCCCCTGGACCAGGTGGCCGACGAGATCAGGGACAAGACCGTCTCGCAGTCGGCCGATCTCTCGGCCCTCATTCCGCGATTCGCCAACGGGTACGTGATCGTCTGCGCTCTAAATTTACAGATCCTCGCGAATCGCGCTAAATTTGTTCCGCCGCAGAGCCTCCTATAATTCGAGGACGCTTGGAAATAAAACGCGACATTTGTAAGGCGCTTGGTCGGCTTGTCGGCTTTGCTTCCCTTCGTCGTGACTCACATACGCGAGCCTAGCCAGCCCACTGCTCTTCGGAGAATCGCGTACGATGATGCGTTGAAATTGCAGATGCATAAGGAAAGCCTCGCTGATAGCGGAGAACGAGTCGGCGCTATCCTCGACGCCGGCGGACTTGATAGCCAGGTGGCCCAACACTTGCCTCCTGGTGGCCTGCTGGATCGGCCACTCGGAGCTCGCGAAGCTCCTGCTGGACAAGGGGGCGCAGGTCAGCTATCGCGATGCGGATGGACGGTAAGCTGAGCTCGCAGCATCGAATACTGATTAATAATTTAATAATGCACTGCACTAACGTCAAAGGCTTGTTGCACTGTTGGCAGAACGGCGCTGCACCTGGCGGCGAGCATCGGCTCGGTCAAGATAACGGAGCTGCTCCTCAAGCACGGGGCGGACCCCTGCGAATGGGACTTCAATCGCAAGTGCACGGCGCTGCATTGCGCGGCCGCCGCCGGCGACGTCGACACCGTTCAGTGCCTCATCCGGGCCGGGGCCGACGTCAACGCCGGCCTGTCCGGCAAGAGTCCGCTGCACTACGCCGTTCAGAACAACGCCGAGAGCTGCGTCGAGGCGCTGCTGCAGGCTGGAGCCTCGCCAAACAACCCGCAGGTTTACCAATCAACGAATGATTTACTTAGCAGCCGGCAATTCTTAGCTCAGCGTTGCGAAATCAAAACTCTGACGCGTCCGCAGGTGTACACGGAAACGCCGCTGCACGTGGCGGCGGGCCTCGGCTCGGAGGAGTGCGTGAAGCTGCTGCTCAGTCACGGGGCCGACGTGCGCGTGCAGTTCGGAGCCGCCCGCTCGACGCCGCTGCACCTGGCCGCGGAGGAGGGCAGCCCCGAGTGCACGAGGCTGCTGCTCGAGGCCGGCGCGCTGCCCGACGCGAACAACTCCCGGGGACAGACGGCGCTGCACCTGGCGGCGCTGGCCCAGTCCGTGGAGACTCTGGACATCCTGATAGCCGGCGGGGCCGACGTCAATGCCGAGGACGACAACGGCAGGAGCCCGCTGCACGCCGCCGTGGCCAAGGCCGTCAGGGGGAGCGAGCTCGTCAGAGCCCTCATACAGGTCGGTGAACGAGCCATTGTTATTGCTTACGAGTCGCCAAAGCCAAACAACTCTCTCACCAGCTCGCTCGCCGGGGCTTTTCACAGGCGGGCGCCGTCGTCAACAGACCCGACAAGTTCGGCTACACTGCTCTGCACATCGCGGCCCTGAACGAGAGTTCGCCCATAGTCATCCTGCTGCTGACGAAGGGCGCGGACGTCACGGCGAGGACGAAGGGAGGCGTGTCGGCCCTGAGCTTCATCATCCGAAGGACCCCGGACGTCCTGCCGCGCTTCGTCGGGCGCCTCGACCAGGCGATCTCCCTGCACGATCACGAGCTCGGCGACGTCGACTGCGAGCTCCGGCTGGACTTCAGGCCCCTCGTCCCAGGCGGCCGTGGCGAGAGCGACCTGATGCTCTGCCTCGTCGAAGTCGGCCAGCGGCACGTCCTCAAACACCCGCTCTGCGAGAGCTTTCTGCACCTCAAGTGGCTCAAGATCCGGAAGTTCTTCCTCTTCAGTCTGATATTCCACTCGATATTCGTGGCCATCTTCACGGGCTACATCGCTTGCACCTTTCTCTGGCAGCTGCCGAAGCTCGGCGGCGTTCTCTTCTGGTTCGTCCTGCTCTTCACCGTGCTGCTCGCCTCGAAAGAGATTTTCCAAGTGGCCCACGGCATCTGGGTCTACGCGAAGGGCTGGGAGAACGCGCTCCAGTGGAGCGTCATCCTCACTTCCGGCATGGTCCTGATCAAGCCGGTCGCCGACTGGCAGCATCACATCGCCGCCGTCGGCATTCTCCTCGTCTGGGTCGAGCTCATGATGATAGTTGGCAGGTTTCCAATGTTTGGACTCTACGTCCAGATGTTCACGCAGGTGGCCATTAATTTCTTCAAGTTCCTCGGAGCCTACTTGTGCCTCATCGTCGGCTTCTCGCTTGGCTTCAGCGTCATCCACAAGAACTACAAGTCCTTTCAGAATCCACTGGTCGGGCTGCTCAAGACCATCATAATGCTGTCGGGAGAGCTCGAGTTCGAGGACGTTTTTTTCGACGAAGAGGCGCCGGTACTGTACGCCGGCACCTCCCATCTCATGTGGCTGGCCTTCGTCATACTCGTCACGGTCATTCTGGCCAATCTGATGATGGGTTTGGCAGTCTCGGACATCCAGGAACTGCGCCAGTGCGCCGGCCTCGACAGACTGATCAGGCGAGCCGAGCTGGTTGCCCATCTGGAGAGTCTGCTCTTCTCCAAACTGCTCGATTACGCGCCGAGGAGAATCGTCAAGGCCTGCAGAAGTAGCGCGCTGCTGCTGCATTTGCCGCACCACTGCGCGATACACATTCGACCGAACGATCCTAGGGAAAAAAGATTGCCCAGAGAACTGATTAAATCGATCTATCGGCTCGTGAGCGAGAGGAAAACGAAAAGTAAATCTTGCGGAAACAACGCCTCCATTCGCAGTTTGAACGGGAACGGATACGGCTCCCACAGACTGAGCCGACTCTACAGCAACTCGTCATTCAGTGAATTCAACAGGCAGCAGCTCAGTGACTTAGCCATGGAATTGAAGAAATGCTCTTTGACAATAGGTGCGAGGCTCGACGCGTTAACTTCGAAAGTGGAAGCTATCGCTAAAGAAATAGACGTGGCGACCCAATTGCAGGAATGAAAGAACTTATCGACCGTTTCGAGTTATTTTGATAATATATCCCTAAGCAATTCAAACATTCTATTTACTTCTGGACAATGTTTCACTTATCAATATGTTTGCCATGCTATATTACTAACTAATTATACTTTAGCCTAAGATTTCCTAACAGCAAGAGAACTTACCAATAACTTTGCTCTAAAGCTCTCCCCATTCTGCAAGTGTATGCTTGGATTAACTCCTGGTATATCTGATAGAACGACATCTTCCACTTTTGCATTATTGATGACCTTTACAGACTTTCTCTCTGACAGCACTGTATCAACTGCATGCAGAAGTACATCATTTTCAACAATGTATGCCAGTTCATCCGCGAGGTGATCTTCGTTGAATGTTATCATGGCATCGGAGCAGGCATCCCATACCTATGAAACAAATGAGGATGTGAGCAAAATTGTTTGAATTCTTTTCTCAGCGCCAAAATAAAATATGGAAAGACAATATGTTTTTACTAATGAATATTTTTATACAAAAATATTAAATAAACATTTTTCACTCGATACTTGTTGCGAATAATTATTTTTAATAAAGTCATATAGTTGCTCATTTCGTGTTTACTTCACCTGCATTTTTCGAACAGGAGTAAACCGCACAGCCTCTATGTGTTTCCATGCTCCAATACTCGATAATAATACTCGAGTTTGTTTATTCAAAGCTACAACTCTATTGGAATACTGTTCTTTTGGTTCATATTTGAATTTGCTCCCTCCTTCGAGTAAGAGTATTCTTTTAGATTCGAGTCGTCTGTTGTTCGCTGAAAAACATTATATATTCATTTAAAAATTCAACATAGTCATACCTATATAAGATACACAAAAATATTGCATGACATAAATGCAATACTCAGAAATATTGCAAAGTGACGGGAAAAAAGAAACAGATTATATTACTGCTTGATAAAATCCTTCGGGAATCTATCGTCAAAATCGCAGTGGCAAAAGTAATACGGTATAATCGACGAGCACTGCCATTGTCACTTTGCCGACTGTTACTTATTTTGAAAATAAACAGAGAATAAATCCTAACCTAAAGCGCAGGCCAAAGTCGTGCCAACCATGCCGCCTCCCGCGATGATGATGTCGTACGCCTCATCGTTTGGGCCCTCGCTGTGATTGTTCCTCGTGAGCTGCACTGGTCCAGAGAAGAGTAAACCTTTGCTTTTCTTGCCGAAGAGAGCCAGGACACCGCGGGATAACGAACGCGCCTCAAAGATTGCAGCCATGTTTTCTTGCTGAGACGTCGTCCGCTATACTTATCTTATACCGCCGAGAGACATGCACACGTCGTGGACCCCAATATCTTACTTATACTCATACACGTTTCTACTTACAGACGTCTGATGGTTTTTCAAACTCTCGCAATAAAAACAACAATCTTTTAGCTGGTAGCTTGCCAGATTTTTTCAAGAACTTGCCAAGACTTGGAGACAAGTTATTTTGAGGCAAGATGATATGTTTTGATTATATATTTTTTTTCTCGTAAATGGTGATGTAGAGGAAAATGCAAGAATTCTTTATCTTGAGAATTTCGTGTAGAATTTTATTATCATATGTTTTTAGGTCAACCATGATCAATTTGATACATGCTCACTGGTTTCCTCTTGCTTCGCAAGGGAACATTTACTCACTGACCACCTTACGTTCTCCAAAAGGGTCTAACAAAGTTCTGGTAGCCTCCCTTAAACGTAAAATTTACTCCTTTGAGTACAATCAACATTCCAAATGGCGATTAAAGCCTCTTGTCAAAGAACTTCTTTTTACTTATATTCCAAGTAAGCTTAATAATCTATAAAGTTGTATGATTATTAATGTTTCTAATTCTAAGAAATTGTTAATTTAGATGGTGCCGAAATTATTGCCATAGATGCCTATAATAAATCGAATGCTGGAGATGAATTTGTCATAGGGATAACCATTATGAAGCCAAGTGGAGAAACTTCTATTGAGAGATACTTAAATATATACACTGAGGGTGTAGGCGAAGGCGATGAGAGTAATTCACTGGAATCAATTGCACAAAATTGTTTAATGGTTGAATTGTCTTACACACCTTATATGCTCTATCACACAATAATTCCACAAGAATCTGGCAATGAGGTAAAACAACTATTTCTTCAATAACCGGAATAAATAATATTTGGATAAATAAAATTTCAAATATTTATTTTTCAGATTGTCTGGCTAATATCTGGGAATGACAATAGAATCCATATGATCAGAGAAGATAAACAAAATCACAGCTATACAGAATCGCAATTGGAAAAATATTTTCCAGAATTGGATCAGCTGAAAGCTATTGCTTTATGGGTTGATATTTATTATTACAATGAGTTCAAATGGTATTCTACAATTTGATAAATATTTTATTCTTTATTAATAGTTTAATTAAGCAAATAATTATAGGAGGCTCACTGCAATTTCATGTGAATGTGGCTTGTTCAAACTGGCTAAGGTGAATGTTGGATCTCTGGAAATAATCCAAAACTGGATTTTGCGATATGACAATCCAATAAGCAGTGTAAGAATATTTCCATCCCAAAATGAAATAAGAAAACCTGCTTTTCTTAATATTGACTATGGTACATGGCAAAATATTGAATTTAATTTTTCAATTTCAATTATACAAATATCACTAATTTTGCTATCTTTTTAGATACAAAAAAAGAAGTGAATATAAATGTCCTTTTGAATACTGGAAATGTGGCAGTTATATTTCAGTAAGTAGTAATTTGATGGTGTATAAAATTTGTCAAAACACAAAAGTAGAAGAATTTATTATTATTATTATTTTTAGAGACGTTCTAAATCAACAAATGAATTCTGATGTTTTGTTGAGTGGAAATGAATTAACATCAGATTGCATTTTATGTTCTTGTGTAGCAGATATAAACATGGATGGCCAAAACGAGATTTTATTAGGAACATATAAGCAAGAAGTTTTGGTATTTGGACCTGTAAATAATAGCTGGAAAATGATTGATAAAAAACTTTTTGATGCTCCAGTTCATTCAATGAGTTATTTAGATTTGGCTGGAGATGGAGTTAAAGTTTTGGTTGTTCTTACACAACGCAGTGTTCACATAATGCAGGTAAGTTAATGGAGTAATTATAAATTACATATTGTTAAAATTAAAGTCTTGTTTTATAGTTGCCAAATCGATTTTGTTTCATTACTTTTCAGCATGACATAAAAGAAATAATGAAAAAATGGCAAGACCGATTTTTACAATTATCATCTTTAATGAATTTGAGCGATGAAACTGATGACTAATTTGTAGGATTAAAATAAAAAATTAGTTGACTGTGATGATCTGTACAAATTGTTATATTTAACGCTTAAAATAAAGTTTATAAATTTATATATATTTATAAATAACTTCTTCTTTTTTCTCTACTGATTGTAGCTCTATTTTAACAGGGCAATGCAAATAGTAACTCATAAGTTCTTCTGAATAGCCAGTCAAAAAGTAAATTTTTCTTTGATCCAAATTACGTTGAATAATACCTGCCACTCTAACCATGTTATGGTGACGTTTGATGATAATTTCACTCACAAAAAGACCATGCCATGTTCCTGTCATGAACCTTCTAATAAACATGTCTTCTACTGCACTTTCCATAGGCCTATTCCCATCAACAATATTTGCTAAAAAAGTTTTTATATTGATTAATACTAATATTACTATATTCAAGAAATTAAAACAAACTGAAGTCTAGATAAGAAAAACATGTACATACATGTGTTCCAGGAGTTCCAAGATTTTTTGTGTGCTATATCGGATGGTTTGTATGCCATTTCATAAGTCAATGGTCTATTCTTTTTCAATGTTACCCTATATCGCCCTGATTGGACTTTGTTTAGTGCTGCGCTTATGTGAATACATCTTTGTATTGCTGATTTTCCAACTTTGGGCATTAATACCTAAAATTTTGCGAACATATATATATATATACATACATATATCTTGTTTGTTAATGATTGTTAAAATTTTCACAAAATAAGATGTGAGTTATTATTGTTTGTACAAGAGAAAAATTATGGGGAATTATCATTTATTTGATTTATTAATTTGAACAATAATTCTATAATCAAAGAGGTTATAATAACAAACGTTAATTCATTGCGTTTTAAAAGAATCACTTACGTTGCTTATATTCATAAGAAGTGCCATCGCCTAAAAAATGGTTTGTTGTAATAATTTTCTTAAAAAGTTAACAAAATATTTCCATTTATGGATAAAATAAGCGTTTGTATGTAATGCAACTTTCCGGTGCTTCCGCACCGTATATAATATATACTCCGTATATATTGCGATCGTATTCCACAAGACGCATGCGCGTTTTCATGAGTGCTATTTGTATATATATTCTGCGTATTCTGTTCTGCTAGTTTAGAATGTTTTTCCCCTTTTCCATATATGCTAACGTGGCCCTTTGACATCTGACTAAACACTTAACTATCAATTTTATAATAATAGTAATACACGGTGATATTGTTTTTCCTACATTGTTTCCATCGTGGATTTCAAAAACTCAAACATGAGGCGAACTCATTCAGGTATAAACATATGGTGCACACTCAAAGATCATCTTTTATTGATACATTATTTCTTTCAGCAGGTTATGGTTACGAACCATTACCAAGTACCTCTTCCCATTCTTTGGAAGAAGAGAATGATCAAATGGCTGAACAGCTGAAAGAAAAAATCAGTGCACTGAAATCTTTAAGTATCGATATTGGCACTGAAGTTAAATATCAAAACAAAATGCTCGGTGACATGGTTAGTGTTGCTTATACAGACACCATTGCTTAAACAGTTTTTATATAATATTTTGGATCGTGCTTCCTTAAATAATTATATTTATAGCCTATGCTTATAAATGAAAAGTAAATAATCATTACAATTCATTATTATTTTAGGATGACGATTTTGAAAGGACTAGTGGATCACTTAGTGGGTCAGTGGCACGAATATTGAGGATGGCAAAAGGCAGTCATAATTACCATATAATGTATCTATTTCTGTTTTCTATAGCAGTGTTCTTTTTTGTATGGATATTCTTGAAATTTAAATGACACCTCAGTGACATTAATTAAAATATTTCATTCCTATAATGTTATTCTAACAATACATTCTATTTGATATTTTGGACTTTGTATTGGAAGGAGTTGGTGAAAATATGTACATAGCTCAGTCAACCAACTGTTATTTAGGCAATTTTTACCATAAATGTATAATCATGAATATCAATTCATTTATAAAAACATATTTATCGGACACTAAAATTGTAATGCGAGATAGATACAATTTTGAATTTAGAAATAATAAATATATTTTTTATAATTTATTTTTTTGAAAATCACGTAAACGCAATAATTTATTTAATATTTTGTATGTATGAATCAGCAATATCATTATAAATTTATATCACATCGAAAATAAAGCTTATACCATCATTTTACACATTTATCTTGATTTGTTTCTTTATATTTTGAGTATGTATTTAAGTATTGTTATTGAAAATTGTGGTTTTCGTTTATTCGTTTTATCGTCGTAGCGTGATTTAGCAGACCTGAGAAGTTGAATGTTCGCGCTTTTAATATAAAAATGCAATGTTGCCAGATGTATACATGAAAAAAAGGCATGCTGTCAGAGCCGTCAGAGGACAGAGACCAGACTCCAGCTGATCGATCTAATGAAAAAAAGATATTACAAATCAATTCCAAATAAGTGTAACAGCAAGAGTTAAGTTTTAATTCATTAATACTGAATCAATTTACCATGGGCTTATTAGTAATCGAGGAAAAATTAAACATGACGGTTAAATGACCGTCAGAACGTCTGAACATACATAAAGACATAAACTCATTCAACGCATTGGGCAGTGGGCTCATGATCTCAATATTCTGTTTGTTGTCGTCAGCTTTTCAATCAGCTGTTCAGTAGATTTGCAAGACGTATATAATTGTACTGTAGTTTAATTTAGTATAGAAATTAAAAATTTGTAAATATGTCAGGTTTCTCGCAACAGGATAATTATT
The DNA here is from genome assembly GCA_024372645.1 of Trichomalopsis sarcophagae. Classification (NCBI taxonomy): domain Eukaryota; kingdom Metazoa; phylum Arthropoda; class Insecta; order Hymenoptera; family Pteromalidae; genus Trichomalopsis; species Trichomalopsis sarcophagae. Next base: position 535,209 of record QLSS01000090.1, read on the forward strand.
GGACGCCACCACCACAAAATCAATACAATTTTGATAACAGTGGTTTCGGACAACCTAACCAACAATTTGATTTTAGAAACTATACTGACCAACAATCTGGAGAATATGCGCCTTATTCTCAACAAGAATACTTAAATCCAAACCAAACTGCATACACTGGTGAACTTTATACTCCTGATAACTATAATCAAGGTCTGTTTTACAAATAATAGATGCTTCAATAATTGAATAAATCTGCAACATAAAACTTGAAATACATCTTTATTGTAGGATCAAACACTTTCACTGATGAAGAAGATGAACCACCTCTTTTGGAAGAGTTAGGAATAGATCCAGATAGAATTTTACAGAAGACACTGGCTGTTCTTAATCCTTTTCACAGGCGAGGACAAACAGATGATGCAAATTATCTTTTACAAGATTCAGACTTAGCAGGGCCATTAGCGTTCTGTTTACTTCTTGCAGCATTTCTACTTTTGGCTGGATCAAAAGCACATTTTGGATATGTTTATGGATTAGCTTTCACTTCTTGTATATTAATGTACATATTGCAATCCTTAATGAGTAGCACAGGAAACATTACGATTGCATCAGTTGCATCAGTATTGGGTTATTGCATACTTCCTGTTGTTGGATTAGCAGGATTAGGTATTTTCACTAGTCTTCGTGGACCAGTTGGGTTGATTCTTGCTTCACTAGCTGTTGCATGGGCTACCTTATCTTCTTCTAGATTGTTTTGTGCCATGTCTGGTGAAGAAAAACAAAGATTCTTAATTGCTTATCCTTGTCTTCTGTTATATGGAGTGTTTACATTAATAGTGATTTTTTGAATAAAGTTTTTGCATACATATTTATAATAAAATTAATAACATATATAACAAATAATTATTTTGTAAAACAATCAATATTTCATGAATATTTATTAATATTCTGTTTAATTATAAATCTTTACAATTAAATATGAGTTGTGTTCATTTGATTATGAAATTATTTGAATGAAAATTTTTTAATCTACATATAAAAATACAACGTTTTGTTATTAAATTATATAACTTATACTTGTTATGAAGACCATGCTGTAAATATACTAAATTACAAAATGTTATTAGAAAACTACAAGCTTAATTATAACTAAATTAACGTTATAAGAAAAAAAGATACATGTACATACATACGTAATTTTTTATCCATCTCTTAATAACTGTGTCTAAATAATATTTTAGAGATTAATTTGTTATGGCCGTATGAAAACTATATTTTATGAATTTGTAATTAATTAATAATTCTGTAAATTCCCGGCAAAGCAACTGAAGTTACTATTTCGTGTTTTTGAGAAATAGGGATTTTAATGTTCGAACAGGGAACAGACATGATTCTTAAAACCTTTTTTAAAATCAAGTTAAGGATAAATCTTACACAAAAGTTCAAGAGTCACGATTTTTACTGCAATTGTTAAGTAAAGAGCTCATGTGATAATATGGCGGCGCGAAGGATGAAAATATATATGGATGTATAAACGCATGTAAATTTTGTTTTCTCCAAAATCATAATAGAGATGAGAGACAACAAACGGATTTATTATTTATTATTAAATAAAATTTATAATAAAGATCTTTTCATAAAATTTTATGTAAAATTTGACGTACAGTTTTACAATTTCATTGATACATATGAAATTTTACATGTAAAAGTTCGAAATCTTAACATATAATTTTATGTAAGATTTCATGTAAATATTTTCAACAGGGGGTATATTTATTTATTTATTTATTTCTATTAATATCGTGGAGATCCAACATAATCGTGGAGAAACTTCAAGGACAGCAGGCAGTCGCGATAGTGATGCCAACTCATTATCGTTGGCAAGTTAAAAGATTGCGTCATTGCGATTATACTTCAATCTTCATTCGCCTCGTTCTCGAGATTACTTGTAGTTATTCTTTCATCCGCCAGAGGTCACAACGTTTAGAGTCCTAAAAAAGAAAAAACGGGGGGAGAGACGGAGAGACCGCTTCCGCGGCGACTCGCTATGCCTGAGTTACCATATTCTTTCGTTGTGAGCTAGAGGTAGGACGTGTTTTTCTTTTTTGGCGCGATAGAAGATCGATCCGTCGACATGAGCAAGAGGAAGGTGGAGGATCCTGAGGATTTGGATGCTAGAGCGACGAAGAAGAAAAAGGCCCTTTTCCGGGAGTGTTTGAAGTACTTGGAGAGGAAGCAGCGGTCAGATGAAGAACACCCAGGTAGTGACCAGGATTACGACTCGGATCCAGGAAGTTTTTATGACAAGGACTACCCTTCAGATGATGATGGGAGGGATGCTGAAGTCTCCAAAAGTAGGTGTGCTTTTGCGCGGCTTAGGAGCCGTTTTTTAGATCTTGGTGATATTTTCTCTGGTTCATACGCGCTCGCAGGACGCGTTTTCTCATTTGTTTTGTTGGTGCAGCGAGTAGCGTAGTCACGTCGTCTCGGTTAGATTTTTGCCTCGATACGCTCGTAAGACGTATCCTTTGTTTTTTGATACTGTTAATGCTCGGGGTTAGCTCGCAGGACGTACCCATGGCTCTGGCTTGGAGAGACAACTCTTCTAGAGCTATATATAGTGCCCATGTGAGCTATTACGCGGCATGCTTGCATAACTGTCGTTGTTTCTTGGCCGGTGGAATTTTCAATTTTCCCGGAATCGCTCTCTTTGTTGCGCACTAGCTTCGGCTATACGCCTGCAGAGGGCGGCGTGGGACAGACCCTCGCACGAGGTCGGTGCATTTTTTGACCCTCTCTGCTTTATCGGTAGGGTCGCCTTTACCCACCGCGCGGCGTTGCGTAATGATATGAAGCATAGATTCAGCCCATGTATTAAACTCTTTTCAGAGAATCGGGCTAGTGAGAAAGCTGACTTGTCAGAGGAGGCATTGGACGAGGAGGTTAAGGCCGTTTTGGGAGAAGATCCTACGGAATCTAAAGCCTTGGAGATTAAACTGCACACGTCAGTTCAGAGGAGATGGAAATTTTGGTTTGAGAATGGCTTGTCTAGGGAGGACAAGGATAGTCTGCTAGGGAAGTATGGATGTCCACTTGGGATAGAAGTCCCGGATCTGAATCCGGAGATTGCATTAAAGCTACAATCTCATGCTAAAACAAGGGACTCCCTGATGTGCAAGAGGCAATCGCTTGCTGGATCAGCTTTAAACGCTATCGTGGCTTTGCTATCAACTTTTATAGAAGAAAAAGAGGATGTTGACAAGAGAGACTGCTTGGAGAAGTTTCAGGATGCTGGAAAGCTTATTGCAGAACTTATGAATAGCCAGACTAAGTCCAGAAGAGCCCTTATCCTAGCAGGAGTGGATAAACGACGACTATGCTCGATGAGACCAAGCCCGACAAATTCTTATTTGGAGAGGAGCTAAGCGAGAAGCTTAGAGAGTCGAAGAATTTGGAAGGTGTGGCCAACGCTTTAAGGAAGCAGCCCGCTCAGAATTCTAGACCGCCTTTTACATCACGGCAACCTTTAAACTCATTCGGCCTGCAGGGAAGGAAGCCGTCCCAATTAAATTCAGGCCGCCAACAAGGCTTCAATTCACAGAGAAGCAGAGGACGCATAGGCTTCAGGGGCAATTACCGCAACCATCCATTCAACCAGAAAGCGCAGTATCAGGGTCAGAACCGGTTCAGAAGTCAGGATCAGCGGAGATGAATAATGTAGGTACAGTTGTTGGTCGTTTAAGGTTTTTTGTGAAAGCTTGGAAGAAAATTACATCGGACAATTTTATACTAGGTTGCGTAACAGGGTATAAAATTGTTTTCTACACAGAGGTGTTCCAGGACAGACCTCCGAAGCAGAAGGATTTCTCGCGGAAAGAATTTAGGGCGTTGGAGGTCTCGATTAGCGCGTTATTAAGGAAGGGTGCGATTGAGCCATGTCGACCTCATAAAGATCAGTTTTTGTCCAGCTACTTCTTGGTTCCTAAGTCGGACGGTTCTTCGCGAGTAGTAGACTATTTTTAAGGTTTGTTTTCCAAGGCCAACTATACCAATTCGTTTGTCTACCTTTTGGCTTGAACGTAAGTCCGTTTATTTTCACTAAATTATTGATACCGGTAGTGACTTACCTAAGATCGGAGGGATGCTTGTTAGTAGTTTATTTAGATGATTTTCTTTGTATCGGGAGGAATTCGGATAATTGTAAACGGAATGTGGAAGTTACAATAAAGTTGTTAACTTCGTTGGGTTTTGTCATAAATGAGCGCAAATCTTGCCTTGTGCCGGTTTACTAGATGTGAGTTTTTAGGCTTCGTTATAGACTCTTCCCAATACGTTCTTGAATTGCCTATTAATAAGAAGAGGGTTTTATTGGGTTGTATAGAAAGTGTGAGGAGTAAGCGCCAGTGCTCAATCTTCGATTTTGCGATTAGTGGCGGCTTGCCCTGCGGTAGAGTATGGAGTTGTGTATACGAAGGCTTTAGAGAGGGTAAAGATTTTAGCTTTACTTAGAAACGAATTTAATTATAACGGGAAAATGTCAGTCCCCAAGTCTATCTTGCCGGATTTAGCTTGGTGGATCAGAAAGATTCCTGTGGCCCACAATACTTTTAAAATATTTGATTTTTCGTTAGAGTTATTTACGGATGCATCGAACACAGGTTGGGGTGCCACGACTGGTTTATGAGAGGCTCATGGTTTTTGGAGCGATCACCAAAAGTCTTTTCACATCAATTATAAAGAGTTGTTGGCGGTTAGACTAGCGTTAGAGTCTTTAGCTTCTAATTTAATGGATTGTCAAGTTTTATTAAGGGTGGATAATACAACAGCTATCGCATATGTGAACAAGATGGGAGGTGTCCGCTATGAAGCTTATAATAGGCTGGCTAAAGAAATTTGGCAATGGGCGGAGGAAAGACATATTTCCCTTTTCGCGTCATACATCGCTTCGTCGGAAAATACGGAGGCAGATAGGCTATCCAGGCTGGTCAACCTCGATATTGAATGGGAGCTCCATGATAGTTTTTTCGTGGTCATCGAGAATGTTTTTGGTAGGCCGGATATCGACCTCTTTGCTAACGGGAGTAATGCGAAATGTGCAACTTTCTATTCTTGGAGGCCTGAACCTGGAGCGGTAGGGGTAGACGCATTTACGATGGATTGGTCTGGTTTAAATTTTTACGCTTTCCCCCCGTTTAGTCTGATATTAAAGACCTTAGCCAAGATTCGGCAGGATGAGGCCTCGGGAATATTAGTAGTCCCTTTTTGGCCTGGGCAGCCTTGGTTTCCGCTTTTCGAAAGCTTGCTCACTAATCAGTTAGTATTTGGACCAGAGGCTAATCTTCTGTTATCTCCCTGCAGGAAGAAGATACACCCTCAAGCGGAGCACCTCCAGCTGATTGTAGGCAGAGTATCGGGGAGGCCTTTGTAAGGAGAGGTGTTCTTAGGGAGGCTTTGGATATTATGTTGGCTTCTTTAGCCCCATCGACGATAAAACAATATGAAGGTGCCATTAAAAAGTGGGAACTATTCTCATCTAAATCCAGATATAATTACATATACAACCACAAAAAATGTGTGCTCAAAGCAATTAGCGTGAGCATCATTTATATACGTATATCTGCAACCCTGTAAGCGGACGCTTGTCTATCGTGTATACATAAGCATGTGTTGGTGTTGCTGCGTTGCACATACGTATAAGCAAAGTGTTCTATATTTCTGCTAGCTGATACATGCGTATACCTGCAACCCTGCAAGCGGACGCTTGCCTATAGCGATACATATACATATAAGCGCATGCTGCTACGTATTGCGTATACCTGCGAAAGGGACGATGTGTATACATTTTCTTAATGAGCGAACGTCGGTTATGGACATAATACATGGGAACTCTGAGATAAAGATTTCCTCCATTAACAATTATCGGAAAGGATGTTTTGGTCAAAAAATGTTACAGCCAAGAATATTTCTTATCCTTAGTACAGTAAATATTTTTTGCTTTTACAATTGGGCGCGGTTTTTCGAGTTGAGTAATTAAATAAGCACGTGTTGCTGCGTTGCACGTACGTATAAGCAAAGTGTTCTATATTTCTGCTAGCTGATACATGCGTATACATATAAGCGAATGCTTCTGCGTATACCTGCAACCCTGTAAGCGGACGCTTGCCTATAGTATACGTATAAGCACATGCTTACCATATTCATGTCAACAGATTTGAAAGAATGGTTCAAAGTGAACATCCAAGATTCCATTGAATCACAAGTAGAAGAATTTCAAGAAAAAGATTCTGGTTGGAGTCTAAAGAGTATTATAAGTTTATGCATAAATATAAAAAAATATTCACCAATTAAAGGTAGTTCATACATACCACTTCCATCATTTCTAGCGAAAAAAAAGCTTGTGTAAACGTGCAAAACAATGACAATCAGTGTTTCAAGTACGCAGTTCTTTCAGCACTACATCCTAGTGAAACTAATTCTTTTCGAGTGAATCATTATCAGAAATATGAAAATGAATTGAAGTTTGATAACATTGAGTTTCCTGTAAAACTGAAAGATATTCCAAAATTTGAAAAACTTAATCATCTGTCAGTAAATGCATACATGCTAAGAAAGTATGGAGCAAAGTTTGAAGTGTCACCTTGTCATGTTACAGCTGAAAAGAAAGAAAAGCATGTAAACGTGCTTATCATTCAAGATTTCTATATAGATGAGTACGAAGAAAATAATTGTGATGATGATGGAAATCCTCCTAAATATCATTATGTATGGATAAAAAGTATGTCTCGCCTTTTATCTGGTCAATTATCCAAGTCGCACGCAAAATTATATCACTGTGAAAGATGTTTACAAGTCTTTTATTGTGAAGCAAGATTAAAAATTCATGAAAATCAGTGTAAAAATTCAAACAACTGTAGAATCAATTTACCTAATGAAGAAAATAACATTTTGAAATTCGAAGATTTCAGTAAGAGTGAAAAAGTTCCTTTCGTGTTATACGCAGACTTCGAATGTATATTAAAACCCACAGAGAATGAGAAAGCTTTTCAACTTCATGAAGCATTCAGCATTGGATACTACTTGCAATGCAGTTTTAATAATAAATTATGTGGTTATAAATCGTATAGAAAAAATAGTGAAAACAACGAGTCACCTGCTGAATGGTTTGTAAAAGAATTAAAATCAATAAGTGAGAAGATAGATAATCTCTATAAGAATCCAAAGCCAATGAGACTTACGGATCTAGAAGAATTATCATTCCAGAGATCAACTGTTTGTCACATATGTCGAAAATCTATTCGTGATGGCGAACTTGCGGTACGAGATCATTGCCACCTCACTGGACGGTATGTTATCACTTTCTCTAAGTAATAAAATTAATTTAATTTGAATATAAAATAAAAATCATTTTTCTTTTCTTCAGTTTCAGAGGTGCAGCTCATAATTCGTGCAATTTAAATTATAAAGATTCATCATTTATTCCTGTCGTTTTTCATAACCTCAATTACGACACACACTTTATTCTGAAAGAGATCGCTATTTCTACATTATTGAAAGGACGAGTTACTCTCATACCGCATAATAAGGAAAAATATATTTCTTTTACAAAGCATATAGACGATTGTGCCATAAGTTTTAGATTCATAGATTCTTGGCGTTTTATTTACCATCATCGTTAGACAAACTTTCTTCATACTTAGAAAATGTGCCTATAGCAGTGAAGGAGTTCCAATCAGATGGATATACTAATGAAAAGATCAATCTTCTTAGACGAAAAGGAATATTTCCATATGACTTTGTGGATGAATTAGATAAACTTGCATTAACAAAACTGCCTGAAAAGAAAGAGTTTTACAATAAACTCACTGACTCTCACATTTCTGATAAAGACTATCAACAAGCTGTTCAAGTCTGGAATACATTTAATGTAAAAACTTTAGGTGAATATTCGGATCTTTATTTAAAAACCGATGTATTGCTACTAGCTGACGTATTTGAAAGTTTTCGGGAAACATCTCTTAAAGCTTACGGTCTATGTCCAGCACACTTTTACACTACACCGGGACTAACCTTTTCAGCTGCTCTTAAAATGACAAAGGTTGAATTAGAGCTTTTGACGGACATTGACATGCTGCTGTTTATTGAAGCAGGCATACGAGGCGGAATAAGTCAATGTTGTAATCGTTACGCCAAGTCAAATAATCCATACATGGGTGCTTCATATAACAAAGAAAAAAAAAATGAAAACTTTATTATACTTTGACATAAATAATCTGTATGGATGGGCAATGGTGCAGCATTTACCAGTAGGAAAGTTCAAGTGGGTTGATTATGAGTCGAATCCAAACTTCTACAATACAGCACCTGATTCAGATGAGGGATATATTGCTGAAGTAGATTTGGAGTATCCAGAGGAAATTCATGAGGATCATCGAGATTTACCTTTCTGTGCTGAGCATCGTACACCACTTGGTTCGAAACAGAAGAAACTTCTCACTACACTTTACGATAAAAAAAGATATGTGATACATTATCGAGCTCTCAAATAAGCACTAGACAATGGTCTTCGATTGAAAAAAGTGCATAAATTTTTGAGATTTGAGCAGAAGGCTTGGCTCAAGCCTTACGTTGAACTGAACACAGAAAAAAGAAAGCAATCAAAGAATGAGTTTGAAAAACTCTTTTACAAATTGTTAATTAACGCGGTGTATGGAAAGTGTATCGAACGTGAGCGATCTCGAGTTGATGTGAAATTAGTTAATAAATTTACCGGCAGATATGGAGCAGAAGCACGCATAGCTCAGCCAAATTTTCACAGCTGTGCCATATTTGATGAAAATCTAGTCGCTATTCAGATGAAGAGAACGAGTATTACAATCAAGAAACCGATATACGTTGGTCTTAGCATTCTTGATTTATCCAAGACGTTAGTTTACGACTTTCATTACTCGTATATGAAAAAACATATTGGAGATAAATGTAAACTACTCTATACAGACACCGATAGTTTGATATACGAAGTAGAGGACGTTGTCATGTACAAAATAATGAAAGAAGATATTGAAAGATTTGATACTTCTGATTACAATGAAAATAATCCATATGGTATTCCTCGGGTAAACAAGAAAGTTCTTGGGGTGATGAAGGATGAATGCTGTGGAAAGATCATGACAGAATTTATAGGATTACGAAGTAAAATGTATAGCATTTTAATAGAAGGAGGAGAAACCATTAAAAAAGCTAAAGGCATAAAATCTAGTGTTGTTAAAAAATCAATCACTTTTGAGGATTATCGGAAATGTCTAGAAGATCTCATAATCATACAACGTGAACAGTGTAATATTCGTTCAAAATTGCACATAGTACATACTGAGAAACAGAACAAAATTGCTCTAAGTCCTCATGACGATAAGCGATTTATTCTACCGGGTAGTACCGATACTTTACCATGGGGACACTACAGAGTTATAGAAGAACAGATGGCGCACAGTGTTGCCAGATTGGGCTATATGTAGCAAATTGGGCTATTTTGC
>QLSS01000091.1:0-37078 GCA_024372645.1 Trichomalopsis sarcophagae
CGGCACTGTTCGGCGGGTTCTGTGTGGCGGGTAGCTTCAGCTTCATCCACATGAGCGGTGCTATCTGACACTGGCATTTCGCCAAGAGGTCAGCAAATGAGCAACTCCCGATAAACCTTGTGTCTTTTAGTCTATTAATCTCCCGGATGCAGTCATTATAGTGTTTCCTGTTGCTAGAAGTGCTCCATTACTAGAAGGATGATTCGCTTGTTCCACGACGAGGGATACATCTGTAGTCCGACGACAAGGGTCGATTTTTTGGCGAGTTGGCACGAGCTGTACAATCCGTAGAGATCGCTGAGGTTAGCACCTAAGCGCACGAGCAGCTCGGCTGTCTCCTGGTAACAGCTCAAAACTGCAATCCAAAGCAGCGAGAGCTTACTTCTCTGAATAAGAAGTTTGCCGAGCGTGGGTTCTCGCTCCAAGATTAACTTGATTATGGGATTCCAGTTAGTATGCTTCCGGGGGCGCGAATAAGTGTTTAATCTGGTCTCGGGTGAGACGACGCTCACGAAAAACCTTGCTAAGTGTTTTACGCAAACACTGATCATACCGTCTGACGCGTACTTAATCGTACGGATCTGAGCTTATAATTTCTATATTATAAGAAGAGCAACCGCCTGCACAACTACATAATACGATATAATTACGATAGTCATCATGGATTTTCATCGTGGTTTAGAAGAGAGATGCGATGGATGTTGCTCTCTCTCTCTCTCTCTCTCTCTCTCTCTCTCTCTCTCCTCCTGCAGGTGGGCGAACGCTGGAGCCAACGCGCAGCTGGGTTGACTGGTCGTCGCCTCATAGTGTCCACACTCTCACGCACTCCACACGCGCCGAAACTCGTGGTTGCTCGTCGACGTGTGTCGTAGATGAAAAACATGCGAGAACTGCCGAGTCGCGCCGCGTTCGCGCGCACGGCGTTTCTCCCTCTATCTCTTTCTCGGCCGCTCAAGCCCGGCTGATGACGATGCCTGATTGGTCAGGCACGGCGCGAGATAAGCTGATTGGCTGTTCATCTCGGCAGGCGCCTTCCTTGAACTTGCAACGGTCGACGACTTCCATGAATTCCCGGGACGTAGCTGACGTCCGAGAAAACGCGGGCTTCGTTTACGCCGAGCGGCTCGTTCTCAGGCTTTGCTGTTGAGGAAGGTTGCCGCGCAAAAACAACAACATGCGTCTTGCGCGGCTGCAGCGTGCTTTGTCGCAAATCGGCTCCTTCTCTGACTTTGCTTGTCAAGAAGGTCTTCGCGCGAAACAACATGTGTTTCGCGCGACGTGTAACGTCGCAGTCAATAACATTTATTCATAATTTCTGCTAATAAATTAGACAGCATGATTATTAAAATAAAAGTTGATGATTTGGTAGAGTTATAGGTGGAATGAAGTGTGGTTGTACGCGTATCACATAATATGCGTAGATATTGTAGAGTGGGGCTGAATAGACTTTTAAACAAAATAAGTTCAATAGTAACTTAATATCAAAACTGATCTAATTAGTGCTTGGCCACCCTCCCCTGATAAGTCTACTAATTGGATGGCTGTGATTGGCTGGAACAATTCGGGTGGGGTATCACGCATACGGGTGGGGTGTCACATGCACCGGTATTTAATCTGACACCTCTAAAAAAATGGTCATTAGAGAATCAGCTTCCATAAAGCAAAGTTCTCGACTAACATCCAAAATAGACTATTTCACAAAATTCCTTATATCCCTTAAGCTTAATAAAGCAAAAAAGACAACCAAGACATCGACATGATCAAAGACCTCCCGATCGAAATATCCCAAATGATCCTGTCAAAATTAGATAATCAATCCTTATTAAATGCTGCTCAAGTTTCCAAAACTTGGTTATCAACAACCAAATCTACATCTAATTTTCGCCAACGTATTCACCGTCATATTCGTTTCCGTAATAATAAACTATCCCAAATTCGCCCTAAATCTAAATCAAGCTATACTAACCAATCACTACTCCGACTTTATCAATTTCACAGCCGAAAATAAGCCTAAATCTAAATCGAGCTATACTAACCAATCACTACTCTGACTTTATCAATTTCACAGCCGAAAATAAGTAGAACATCGGTAAAAATTAGTATATTATGACACTGTTGTGGAAGATGGTTTTCTACCTTGCTCGAGGTTTTTCGCACGAGCGAAGCGAGTTCGAAAATCGGGCAAGGTAGAAAAACGCCTCCCACAACAGTCTCATACGATATTTTATAGCACGACAACCTCAAAATCGACAATAAAGTTGGCATTTTGAGGTTAGCGTGCTATAAATATATATAAAATCATGCCGAAAAACAGATTCATCCTAATGAATTTTAGACTATAAGATTTTGCTAACGTTTTAACTTTAAGTATACTTATTACTAAAGTAAAAATTATTACAATATAGTATTCGCTGACATATTATTTCTGACAAAATACTCTTTTTGCAAGGTATCTAAATAACAAAGCAAATAAACTAAACTGATTGAATCGATGTCCAACGATTTATTAGCAGAAAATATTAGCAAGAAAGAACACACATACATACGCCCACACATACGTCCCAAAATTCATACTTCGAAATCGCTTACTTTTAACAATCTAATTAACTTATGCACAGGTCTTCTACGCTCGCCACCGTCAGTTCTGATTGTTTCGCGATCCAAATTACATTATGTGCATCGTGCATCGAACACTTTCTGCCTAATCAAAAACAGCCACGCTTTTCGCATTCAAATGACATTTTCCTAATTTGTCAGTTCATCTCTATCAATCGTGATATAAAACTGCGATAATTTAATAAAATTCTGCACTACTACGCGTTACCAAATCAGAGCACCTCAAAAAGCTTCGCGTATTTCTATGCCCAATAAATGCACAAGTGGTTATCTGTACATCCAGCGTTTGATTTTCCAAAACTGCTAGCCGTATCTGGAAACCGCTGCGAGGTATCCATTTGATCGTCCATTGAAAAATAGTCGCACAGAATCAATTCTTCAATACACCTTCCTCTTGGAACAGGTCTTTTAATAGCTGGGTGGCTGTTGGATATTTTTAAGATACCTTTACAGTGACCTTCGATCCGGTCTATCCAAAAACCTTTTCGAGAACCCATCTTTGATGTATTTACGACTACTACTATAATAAAATCCGTTATATCACTTCAAGATAACCACGTACCAAAATGACCTTCTACAAGTGTTCTGTATTTTAATGAAAGAATTAAAAAGATTTTAATGAAAATTCCAATCGAAAGCAGACGTGTTGAGTACACAGTGTATATCTGCAACTATACGAGGTTGTTATAATACGTGTTGTGATCAAGATGCAGCCCCTATATTCACGGTAGCTCATAGTACAGTTAGCGCAATCTACTCGGTAGACTCTATAGAAATGAGACCCGGTTCTCTCACCAGGTTTCTCTTCCGTCATCTCTACGTCGTAGCAAAATAAAGCCCGTAAAATCGCCGACAACATAACTCTTGCATTTATACTTAACGACTACGAACGCAATATATTGATTGTAGTTCTTTGTAGATTTGAAGGAACACTATTAATAATTATCAAAACGAATTCTCGTTCAGTTTCAGTACCACATCGATGAATTTTCAAAAAATTTCACTAAACCGATTTATTTATTTTTCCATAAATCGACTTACGATTTAAATAAAAAAATAACAACGCATAACGGAACATGATGAATTCGCAACAACTCATAATTTCAATTTTCCGAAGCACGCATATAACTCTGCATATCTGTACCCTCTTGTACATCCGATGTGTGCAGTATTCCGCAAAGGCTTTTACGACGCATAGCCTCGTATAAGCGCAAAGTCATACGTCTCGAAATCCACGAACAAGCTTGTACATATACCGATACAGCCCGTAAGCCAGCGTTTATGATTTCGTACTGAAATAGCGATGCGAGTTCGTTCGATATCACTCGAATGCGCACGTTATTGTCGACGCTCATTAGGGTCGGGATGAGAAAACTTGACGCTCCGCTCGGCACGATCCAACGAGTCTGCATACAATGTATCTTTACTTTTTTTTTAAATCGTCAGTCTGATTGTGAAGTAAATGTGACCGGATTTCGCGCGTTAAACACCACCTTTCGCTAGTGTACGTATATAATGGAAGTATAAATGGGTGTGCTGTAGTATCAAGGAAATCGCAAAGAAAGAGGTTTTGTTTCACTAGCGCGGGAAATACTTAATTATGCTCGTCGACGAGGAGAAACTTGTAATTGTCGGGTATCGCTTTTAACGATCGGTTGACAAGGCTTTAACGCGATTGAATGTCACTTGAAGCGTCAAATTTTAATAACATTTTCGTATCCGGGAGAAAGTCGAAACTGCACGTGTTCACTTACTTATAGAACATATCCAATACGCGAAAACCGTGATATTCGGTAAGTGATCGGCGGTATATAAATTTACGCTAAGAAAATGCTGTAAAAGCTACAAACGATGAGCATGATAAGATTGCGTGAATACAAGCTGCAGAAGTTAAACTTTACGATATTTATCCAACTTCCCATTTCGATGAAAAACTATGGAGAAAGAGAAAGTTTTCATGGCTAACTTGTATGTGTAGTGATGGTGCAAAATTGAAGTAAGCGCATCATCCTGCGATAGCGGTAGGAATATTACTGAATACTGCGTATATTATGTATGCAATTTAAAAAATTATTAATATTGCCATTCTACTGCAGTTTTGAAAAATTAGAATTGTTTGTTTACAAAAGCTAAATAAAACATCTGATGGCTCGATCGAATTCGATATACCAAGTAATAGGTGTATACATCATTATTGGCATATCGACAAAAACGATCTGGCATAAGAGAGTTCTGTTTCGCAGCGGGGAGTGCAGAGCAACGACGCGCAAAAAATACCCTAACTATCAGAGCTAATTCCGCGTCGAATTCAAATTTCTGTTTATAAAACAAGACAAAAGCAACACGGCATATAAAACGAGAGATTCAGTGAACGGAATATTGGCCTATGCACTAAAGCGAATAGACCGGAAAGCTAATGCAAATATCGACGTACAAATTTATTCCTAATCTCTCATTGATCAAATTACACCACACTCATAATTGACACCCATCCATCCTAAATAACCCCTATCTCTATAAATAACACCTCGCCCACAAAACTATCATATAAATATAACTCTAAGAATCAATTAGACATTCAATTCTCTTTCAACTCCCTACGTGGTGAGATTAACAAAAACGTCCAATATGGCCGGACAAAAGCTTGTTCTAAGCGACTGCCTGTTTAGCGGTATACAGCTGCCAGAACCTTTTATAAGCCGCAAGCAAAAAGTAAAGAAGCAACAACAGTTAAAACCTTCAGCGCACCTTAAAAACCCGAAAGAAGTTCTAAAGACACTGTAAAGATAGTATTCGACACCGCAACACCTACATCAGAACTATTACAGCATCGAGGCTACAACAGAATCAGCCTCAAAGAACGCCGCTCACGCATTTTTAAAGCAACTAATTCAAAAAATTGCATCTTTACCAGTTTATACCGACATTATAGACCTATGCATTCGCATGGAATTGTTAAGCTTAAACTAATATAATTTTAGATTTTGTAAACTTGATTAACGAATGCTTTGTCTCAGTGTTGTAGTAATAAGCTAAATGTAAATAATTATTGACTATAAAAATGATAAGTTAATTTTTTATTAATTTCTAAAACATATGACTGATAAGTCACCTTTTTCCTTATCGAACAAATCAATTCCAGAAACTAATTAAGTTGTAAGAATGAGTAGGTAATTTTATTGTCTTTCCAATTTATACGTCATAATTAAATATTGTAGAAAGGATTGAGTTTATCAGAATAACGCAAATAAATAGCATCGCGATATTAAAAAAACAAGTTTTGAAAGAGGAAATTTATTGATTCACGAGTTATTATGAGATAAAACTTTTAAAATTTTTCAGAAACAAATACAGATATCCACAATAAGTCTTTGACCAACGCGACTCATTATGGATATCCATATGTGTTTCTGAAAATTTTTCTTAAAAGTTACAGAAATAGAAGTAAAAAAAGACTATGAAAAAATAAACGAAAACCCTTTTTGTGCTAAATAGTACCATGTACATGACAACCAGTGTAAAAATGATTAAGGGTAGCGTTTAAAGTTAAGTTTCTGTAACGAGGTTGCGATCGGCGATCACGTACAGCGATCTCGACAATGGCAGATTGTATCACGCGTCGAAGTACATTCCGCTATTCATCTTTACGACGCTTTCGAGCTGCACAGCGTGTGTGCACGTACCACCCACTACCCGGGCAGCGGAGATCGTTTATTTTGCTACCGATTCCAGCTCGAAAAAAATCTTAATTAAAGCCATCGATGCTTTCATGCTGTCAATATAATTCTGATATGCTAATACTATCTCTAGGTGCGGAATTAAAGAATAATTTTTATTCTAGGTATACCTACAAAACAGGACGTGCAATATGAAAAAACTATTAACTTTTTGACATTTACGTTCAATAGATTAGAAAAGTTTCATCACATATTATCAGCGCATTTTCAAGCCGCTCAAATTGAATGCGTTTTGAATTTATAGCAAGTGTTACACACGGTATCTCCGCAAGTTCCGCCTACTCACACTTGCAGGATTTATGCTGCTCATAAAGTAACCACGAGCGGCACTTCTCGATGGATGCGAAAATTCGTCGTGATATTTTGCATACGGTCAGTTTTACGACATTGTTGATAACCTACATATTCCGGATCAGTTTTCGAGAATAGATATGGACGTTGCACATCATTCAATGATCACGGTGATATCAACGTTTTTGAATTTAAACTTTGCATATTTATCATAGTCAGATTTTTAGCAAAGTAGTAGTAAATAATGATAAGTAATTTCATCGTCGAGAAAATTAAAGACTCGAGATAACACGCAAAAATTATCAGGTCAAGTCAGAATTAACTAATAGGTATAATCCAGGATAAAAACGCACACGCGATACAGATCGCGCATGCAGTAGCATCTACATCACGCGAAAGCACTAAATCAAAGCGCGCCGTGTGTATGTCGGAACGAGAAGAAAAGAGTAATAAGATGAAATGAGGCATCGCTAAATATCGGGGCGCATCAATTACAGTTATTTATGCAATCGCTGCGAATGCAAAATTATCGACGGCGTATTAGAAAAGCGGATAGGCGAGCTGCGAGCGTGCACTGACCCGTTATGTGTCTCGGCAGCGGCTGCTCTAAACGCTATAGGGGTTCGTTGGCGAACTTTTTGTAGTTAATAGCGATCGTGTATACCTATGGCGAGGAATAGCGTTAATTACCGGACTCGGAACCAGTCGCGCGCTATAAGCTTGGAAAAAAGTCTCGTGGGATGATTTAGAATGGGTTTGGATGGAATTTTAACAATAAAACGACGCTATAATTGACTTCTTGTTTCCGATACTGCGATCGAAGATTACAGTTATCAAATTTACGATCGAATTTTACACGACGAAGATCGTGCTACAGCGTGTAATAGCGTATTTTTGAGAATTCTTATAGATCATTGATCGACGCATTATAAATTCACGAGAGCAATAACCTGCACGTGTAACTCTTATTGCTGCGAAGCATGATCTTACATACTCTCAACGGTGTAAAACCGAATCTCACGAGTGTACGCTGCCTCGAAGAATGCGAGGAATTACACTATTGGCTTAAACGCACCGAGTTTAAAAAATTCTCGGATAATGCAGCCGCGGACGATAGAATGTAATACGAGGTGTTCGCGCAAACGATAATAGCCGATCGTCGGTGTAAGAGAGCAGTGTATAGCGGGATACTCACTCGCTTTCTCATCAATAATGTTCAATCAAGTTTGCGGCAACGCGTGCTACGCTATATCACATACAATATACGCTTGGAGAATCGGTGGGAAAGCGCGCTCACGTGCACTTATACGTGCTCTTGAACTTCGCGTTTAGCAATTTTTGGCCGTGAACGCGGTCGAAAATTACATAACTGAGAATGAAATTGAAGTATAGCCTACCTTGTGCGTGTGTATCAGTGTTAATCTCGTAGTGAAGTTCTTTCTGCGATACGTATGCGAAGATTGCTGCGAAGTAAAGCTGGCGTGATCCTCAGATCGTCTGAAAGCATAATAATAAATATTAATGTTAAATTAAATCGACAATGCTTTATTAAAATGTTGAAACTTAAAAAAATCATCATTTTTTAAAACCTATAAATTCGAGCTGCTTCAATACATCCTAAATATCGAGTACAATACATGCAGCGTTTGACCGACAAAATTTTAACGACTTTACTCCCATTAAACAAAAGATAATCTTAATTGCTGCCGTGCGCGCATTTGATCCTCTCATTCTCTCATTCTCTCTCTCTCTCTCTCTCCCTCTCTCTCTCTCTCTCTCTCTCTCTCGATCAGACGAAAAAGATTGCAAATTCAATTTCGCGGTCAGAATATTTTCGGTCAACTCCTGACCCGCGCACGCACGAGTTCAATATGCATTTTTCTAGAGAAGCCCCATCTCGCGCCTTATTAAAATCTCGCATGAGAATACGCTGCACGCGATGGCCTTCGATTCATACGCGGGTCACACGTATCTATAATTTGAATCTCCGCACGCGGGCAGCTCTAAGTGGTCGGGAAATGATTGTAATTAATACGCCGTACACGAGCTGGCGATATCGCGTTTAATATACTCTGGCGCATCGACTGGAATCATTCACTTTCGATTCTCGAGAGATCGTTTACATTTTTACGTAGCAGTTAATATACGTTTGTGAAAAATGATTATTTTTGGTAAAAATTTGTGTGACGGGGATAATTCGAGAATTTTGCGAAACAATTATATCAACTATACGAAAAGAGTCATCGGTCAGAAGCCAAATTTGCTACCCCGTCGTAAATTATTCAATGTAATAATATACTGCTTCACTGCGAATTGCGATCGTATACCACTTATTTCAGCGTACGTAAGATCGTGTAAATCTTCATTTCTCACGATGTAACTTGTAATGTAAACATACCGCATCGAGATTTGAAATGCGTCTATGAGAGATTACGTAAACTGCAGCTTATCGCATAATAACGAAATATATATGCATGACTTATCCAGCGATAACGGCTTTCAAAAATAAACGCTCTCTGATTGATTTTTCATTTCTGATTTATATCAAAATATTTAATTTTCTCCAGCGAAAATCGGGCAATGAATAATTTATAGTTTCTACGCACTCGATTTGTAATTAAGTACGTTTATTGCATAGATTAACCTGGAAGTGTATTAAGCGTAAACTAAAAAGGCTAACTCATTTGAAGACACCAAAAGTGCTTGACCGCAAGGTACGTATATGCTGCAGTTGTAGAACCGGTAATCCGCAGCCACTGACAATGTTGTGAAAAAGAATTGTCCATGTTGCGATAGAGTTGCTGCCGAGTGAATTTTCTAAACTGGAATTATATCCCGATATAAATCTGAATGAAATGTAACATGATAGCCTCGAACAGTAACTTGATACCTTTGACAGTTTCAGTAGTCACGAGATGCTACGTGTAGAAACAAATCACGGTGTCAAAAGGAAACTTGTAATAATTTTTTGCAAAGTTCCATGCGATATAGTATCAATTAATATGATGCTGAAACTAACAAACGGAAAGCGTCTCTGTGCAATTTGCTTATGATTAACCTGGAAAACGCTCGCTATTTCGTTCTACAATTTTCAGTTATTATCAGCATTAAATTTTTTTAAATTATAACAGTCCTTGCGATCATCTTCCTTACAAAACTCGGGCCGAGCTTATTATCTCATAAACATGACATCGTTTATATCCCCGAAACGCGTGCCGATATCTCAACAATCCACCATGCTTATTATATAAAGATCAAGTCAAGTCCGCGACATAAATCCAAGAGCTTCTTTGCGTACGTTATTACAAAAAATAATGTCAGCCTTTCGGCCAATCGAACACCTGAAGAATGGCCCAGCCCGAGGGCCACAGTGGGCCTAAACAAGCATCTCGCCTCATCGGTTCTCTCGCACCAGTCACGGAGTCCGGTTCATTTTAGTAATTCATTACCGTAATAATTAAACATTATATGAATTTGCCGCGAGCGATCGATTCGCGCAGGAGTCGAAAAGACCACCCGCTTCGAGTATGGATATCGGTACTTACGCTGTGCCTTTTCCTCGGATTGGATGCGCATGAAATCGGTATCTTCGTGTTGTACATTATATCTCGAGAAAGACTTCACGGATCTTCGATAGAATAAAAAATAATGATGTATATTTAAAGGAATGGCCTTAATTGAACACTTATCAAAACGTAGTAGTGTGACAAGACATCATGATTCATGCGCATATACATGTCAATCGGATATAGAAGCACAATACGACCTTTCGTTTAAAAACAGCTTAGCTATTGAACTATCTGTTCGATCGTATATCTGATTATACCGAGAAGCGCGATTTTCCGACCGCAGGAGGTCGATTCTCGGAAATTGTATAGCGCGCGTATATATAATGTATACATAATGCGATCAGATTCATGAATGAAGCTTTTTCCACATCGCTGCACTCGAGCTCTCCGCGCGGTGGAGACAGGTGTGGAGAGTAACAGATCGAGCGCGAAAAGTCTTGATGATGATCGATCGCCTTAGGTCGTTGTATATAGATTTGTGGGCATATAAGTTGATTATATCACGCATTCTACATATTGTGAATAAGAAAAATTTGATTTTTTTTTCCGCCAAAGTAAGAGCCGGATTAATAATCACGGAAAATGAATGGTGTATAACTCAGAAGCTATGACATCAAGTAAATAGTGTCAAGACTGGTCAGACTAGATTATATTCAATACACACACGCGTTCTGTTAGACGTATCCTGTTGCAAGCAAAAATAATACCGCGCTATTTCATCGGTATTTTCGTTCTATATGCGCAAAAGCGCAAATTCATTTACCAGTTTATTTTCAATTTTGAGAGCGCGAAAATCATTCAGCAATTCTGTAACCCACGCGAAGAATTCGCTCTCCACATTTTTCCCAACACTCGCGCTTGGCATTTCGTATATATAAGTGCACGTCTCTCGACCCGAAAATCCCAGCGTGCCAGCATATAACGATCGATCGATTTGACCTTCCGACTGCAATTTAATTCCGTGATGGTCATCCTTTTTTACCCAAGCTCTCTCGCTCTCCCTCTATTCCCCTCGATTAACGGCTCCACGCGTTCCAAGAGAGAAAGAAAGAGAGGGAGGAATCATCGGCGGTAACGGCCGGTATCTTCCTCTCTCGCGCTCGCGCGCGGACACATCACGCAAGGTTCCGCTGTTAAATATACACGTGTGCTGCCACAGAGCTGTGTGTATATGCGTATATGTGTGCGCAGCGGTCCCGGACCCTCTTTCGGGCCCCGCGGCTCCTTCTTACGAGTGAGGTTCCCAGGAAGGTTAAAGGTCGCAAGGTCCACCTCCGCCTTCTTCTTCTTCTTGCAGCCTCTCGTGCAGGGCTTCTCTCGGACTACCTGCCTGATGTGCTGTATATATACATATACCTACGTTCCTCGCTCGACCGAGTGTACTCTTTCGCTTTTTCTCGCGCTCCGGCTCTCTCGCTTCTCTCTGCCTCTTTCTCTCTTGAGTAGGTACACTCGTTCTTTTTTGAGGTTCAAACGATTTCCTAATTCACGACGGTTTCTTCCTTCGATTGCAACGTACAGCTCTTGAGCCATTAATTAATTTACACTCGAATCGGCCTGGAGTTAGAACCATTAGAGGGAATAACGATGAAAAGCAAGCAAAGCTCGACGAATGTAAATATAAGAGTCCGCTAATTATTTCCAATTAAAAATCCTCTCAACCTTCACTTTCCCTTCCTCTATATCCTCTTTCTCCCTTATGTCTCGTTCTCGCTTATTACACGTACACATACTCGTGCATACCACTCTTTCGCCGGGCTCCTCTCTCGGGTCGACTCTTCCTCTTCTTTTTGCCCGGCGCATCTTCCTCGGCCTTACTCCCGCGCGCAATGTTGTATAGAGGCCACGTAGGGGGATTCGAAGAATAGCCCAATGTACATTCTCTCCTCCATATACGAGCGCGATCCTTCACGTTTTCCTTTTTGCCCTCAACTCTGCTCATGTCACTCGAACGATCGAGTACGTGTTGTTCGATTTCCGGGATTTAATTTATTTGCTGCTCGATTGATTGCCTCTATACTTTTGTTTTCTATGAAAAAAATTAAATTGTTAAACTTGGAAACAATTTTTTGCAATTTTTTAGATTTCCGGCGGATTAGTTTTGAAGAGAAACTTTTACTTAATCATACTTCCTGGTAATCCGGTTCGTATTTTTTACTGTGGGATCTAGTATGTGTCAATGTGTATTTTTTTTGCTTTAATTTTTGTGGGTTTGCTTTGAAGCTACGGTAGAGTATTTCATTGTATTGTAATATTGAAATCCGTGGATCATATTTGTTTCAGTCGTATAGTTTTCGTTCTAAATTCAAAATATAAATAATGAATACACGCATAAAAAATATAAAGCCAAAGAATTCACGAGGTAAGGAGAGAAACAATTTCGAAAGAGCGCATCATCCCCCGTTTTGGTGGCAAGCGCGCAAGTAGTTACCTATATATAGGTATACATAACTGCGGCTCCGAAGCCCCGACAATTACGGTTTCGCGGTCCCGGCTCGATTGGCCGAGGAGGATTTGCGCGGGAAGCCAGCGCCAATCCAAGCCAACAATTCGCTCTCTCTCTCTCTCTCACACAGCCCGCCTAGTAGAGTACCGCAGCAGAGCAGCACCGTCGTCGCTTCTTACGGCCGCATCGGCGAGAAAGGCCCTTATAGTCTAGTCGCGGCCGCACCTGCACCTGCGCATCAACGCACTTGCGGCCTGCGCGGCCAACTCCTGTATACGTGTGTGTGTGTGTGTGTGTGTGTGTGTATTTACTATCGAGTGTTTATCAAATAAAAAAAATTAATAGAGCGAGTGTCAGTTTCTCCGATCGCCGTGTTGGTGTTTTGCAGTGAGCAGTGTGTTATTTCGTCGGATGTACAACAATAGCTCGAGTGAACAGCGTGCGAGTGTAAAACGCTTCGGGCGAGAGTCTGTGTAAGCAAATATGAAAAAGCAACCGAATGTATAACTCGGAGTGAGAGCGCGTTTCTAAACTTTCTACGCAATTCGCCGTGTAATTGCACTGCAGCCTCGAAAGTCGCGGACAAACGAACAAACGATTAAAATAATTAAGAGCAGCGTCGAAAGCGCAGAAGTATATACTTGAAGCCGGCGTGTAATTGCGACACGCGCGCGCACGTGCGCGCATTCGCGCTCCCGTATAGCTGTCATTGTCACGGCGCGCGACACACGTGACTCTATGCGAGAGCAGCAGAAGAAGAAGGAGAAGCGATCGAGCAAACGGAAAGGGACGGCTAATCGGGAGAACGCGCGTGACTTGCCCTTCTTTCGCATCGACCAGTCGTCGTCCGGTTTTTTGCGCGGTTCGAGTTGTGCTCGTTTTGGTCTTTGAAATAATTCACACATAACCGTCTACACTAAATTTATGCATAAAAAATAAACAACGCAATGATATAACTCTGAGGAGTAATACACGACGTATGGTTGGGAGAAGAGTGATTTATATCGGCGCTGTCGGGGCAGCGCTTACTGAAAAAAGGACCAGAGAGCCCGTCGAAATCTATTTGCCGAGCAGCGCTCGATCGTAGTTCGCCGGCGATTATTCCGACCGCGGTTACAGGCACAATTTTACGAGCCTCGAAATTGATTTACGAACCGCTAGTTTATGCTAATTCACGCGTCCGTTTCGAAATTTCTCCCACGCTGTAAAAATTATACGATCTTTCCTCGCGAAGAATATTATAGGTAATGATATTTCATATAGATCGGTGGGAACCTGTTAACGTTTCAATCCACGATTTTCCTTAAAGCTCGTCAAAGCCATAAAATACCGCGACTCTCGGTGATCGAAGTTATATTCCACGCGCCTTTCTTTCATACTACGCGGCAGCAGCGGCAAAACAACGCGCGCATTAGGCTTTTTCCCGCCGAGATGCGCAGCAAAACGCGCAAGAGTAAGACATGCGTCGTCGCGGGGAAACAAGGACAACAACCGAAAGGGGGAAGAGAAGAAATCCCTCTTGTACACTTATGAATTATTGAGGGGACTCTGCGTCGTCTCTCTACAGCGCGGCGGCGCAAGAAAGCTCGCGCGACGCGCTGAATCTTAAAGTTTTCTCCTTCATATCCGTTGATTTCGCGTTTTTCCGCGCACACGCAAGAGCCGGGATAAAGCCGTCTCTTAGCTTCTTATTCTTCTGTCGAGGTGTTTTCGCAGGTTGGCTTTATATGCGGAATTTATGATTTATCTGCGCATTGATGAAAGTGCTGCGCAGTGCGGAGAGGATGAGTCGATCAAATCTCAGGGTTTTGTGTGTCTTATGTTCTACGAAGTACGTTTATTCATGAACCAACACGTTAAAACAACGAAAGATTAGCAAACGCACAATTGATGACAACGACCGTACAAAAAGAAAACCAGAAAAACTGGAGCCATCATACACGACATCTGGATTATCGACGCTCGGCTGCGCGTAACGAAGCTTTTCCACGAACGGCGTAAAAAGCCGTGGCGCGACCAGTCTTGTGTCCAACGTGCTTAGAAATGCCGGTGCACTTGTTCCGCTCAATCGTGCAAACAAGAAGACGGGAAGCCCGCAATCATAACGCCGCGACGTTAACCCTATTAACGCTCTATAGCCCTGCGTGCATTATGGGGGCATAAAATCTACCCTTTTCCGCGATTCAGCAGTTTTTTTCTCTTTCTCTCGACGCAATTCCTCTCTCTCTCTCTCTCTCTCTCTCTCTCTCTCTCTCTCTCTCTCTCTCTCTCTCTCTTGGCAAGCGATTATACGCAACGACATTCCGCCGAGCTGTTTACGCGCACTTACGTACATGTCGATCGTGAACCTGCAGTGTGATTGTCGATGTGCATGAGCGATTAATTCAAGGCGTGCTCGATGATGCGTGAACGCATCGAACTGTTCATGATCGTGCACTCGTGGTTTTCTTGGATTATTCCGAACGATATAATCAATTAGCTGAAAGTGTAAAGCTGCTTTTATCTTATTTACAAACGTCGGCTGGCTCGTTAACTTTGAAATGGCTGTAATTAAATATATTCATATATTTAAAAGGCAATTATATACATAATTCTAAAAATGCGTTAGAAGCCAATTAAAGCTTTATGCCTTTCGATAAGAGATTGAGAACGATTGTGCGCTTACTTTCAGATATAAAATATCTTTTTCTATAATATTGACAGGGGATTTCCTAATTAAAACTAGAAGCCTTACCGGAAGACGTATAGTTTTCAGCTCAGCTATTTTTTGTTGCAGGAGACCTGAAAAGGCGGTACTCTTGGAACAACTTCAGCGAGCCCGAAACGAGGAGAACGGAAGCTGAGGTTACTTCTGGTACCGAGGAAAGGACTACGTCGGATGACGACGAAGTTACTTTCAAGGTGAGAATAATACAAGCATTTTTGTAGATTTCTAC
Source organism: Trichomalopsis sarcophagae (assembly GCA_024372645.1). Classification (NCBI taxonomy): domain Eukaryota; kingdom Metazoa; phylum Arthropoda; class Insecta; order Hymenoptera; family Pteromalidae; genus Trichomalopsis; species Trichomalopsis sarcophagae. The sequence goes on from QLSS01000091.1 coordinate 15,596, forward strand.
AAAAATTCAATTTACTAATGTATACCGATAAATACTCGTTTACTGAAAAAAAAAATCGAACACCCAGATACAAAGTATCAAGCTTTACGAAAAAAGAATTTGCGAAACAACCCGTAGAGACAGTGGAGTGAAGGGCAAGTCTCTTAGAAATTTTCAATTTCGCGCCGACGCGCACAGCTGCAAATTGCAGCCAACTTACACACGACTTCTCGTTCTCGGCTCAGTATACCGTATATAACTGAAGAATCTAATTTCCCTTTGGGAAGAGCTCGCTGTACTCGCGCCGAACACCTGTTTACGCATTCGCGGCATTTAGACAGGCATGTCTGCTGCTGTTGCTGTTGCTTACTTGCACGTGTATATAGCTATAGATACATACTTGGACTCGACGGCTTGGTTTTGCTGTGTTAGAAAAACGGTCGAGTATTATGGGAGCTGTGTTTTTCCCGGCGGATTCGTGTTCGCGTTCTCGAGTTCAGCGAGGTATGCGCTGGTGCGAGTAAAATTTTGCTTGATGGAATCCATTATATTCTGTATGTAATGAAGCTCGCGGTATAATATCTTGGATTTTTCTTTTGCATTAATAATTTCACGTTCTAGATGGAAAACGTTTATGAGGTGAGAAATTGCATTATTTGGGAGAGATCACTGTTTGGGGGTTTGAAGGATGTATTAAAATCAAGTAGAGCATTGGTGCAGGTGATATGGTAATTGCGAAAATGAGTGAGATAATAATTGGTCCAAAAAATGGAAGAACGGATTATTTAATTGTTCGCCACACATCATAGCGACAACAAAAACGTCGAGTCGCTTAAACACAAGCTTTATTTATTATATAAATGTTGTTATTTATACTCGCAGTAATTGCAAAAATGGGCTTTACAGTGCGCCGAGTTAATAACTAGACAGCTGCTGATTGTTGTAAAAATTTTTTCCCGACGATTACCTTAAATTAAGAAGGCCTTTAATTTAAGGTAATGTTGGTTAAAATGAATACTTATTTTGCGCAAAGTTATGAGCAATTAAAGATCGAGTAAAAATTCTTCAGAAATGGCTAAAGAATATAGTTCTTGTTCGAAAATCAGTGAAACTTAAAAAGTTGCAAAACGTCCGATTTCTCACACGTAAAAAAAATTCTCATCATTGTTTAACCAACAACAAAACGCAACAGATCATTCAACAAGTTCCCCATTCACATGCTGTCTTTCTCGATTCTCATCCCGCCGCTTCAGTCCACTCCCACCACACACATACCCGTTCGATTGTTAAATGCCACAGCGCTCAGAGCAGAGGGCCGCGAGGGAAAAGCGCCGAGTGTAGAGGGCAGAGGTAATTCGCGCAAAAACTGGTTCCCCAGCCGTATGAGAATTTCGCGCGCGCGAACAGATATGCGTGCGAGCATCTCTCTTTCTCTCATGAGCTGCTGAAGCTGCGCGTAATCAGAATTACCGATACTCGCACGGCGAAAGTGCGTTTCGAATGAACGACCAGCCACTCGCGGGAAATATGGACTTTAACGTTACACCGGCTAGGTATGCATGTGTGTGTGTGTGTGTGTGTGTGTGTGTGTTTAAGTACGGCCTGCGTTGCGTGTATATTGCTTTTATCGGAAATTCTCGAGAGCGTGAACCTGCGCCGCTGCTGAACGTGGGATTTTTTCGGAGTGTGGACGATAATTAGTGGGCTGGTCCCTGCGCCAATCCGTGATTAACAGCTTTTATGTTGATTTTAATTAACGAGTTATTAGCTAGCTTCAATACTGATGCAAGGCGTTGTTCGGCATAATTTTTAAGTACTAGGAAAAAATTCGTAGAGAAAATAAGACCTCCATGAAAATCATAGATGCTTTGTCTCGCTGTAAATTTTAGCGCGCGCGTTGAACCCGCTAAACTTTTTCTAGATCACCTCGCAGTCGTATACACGAGAAAAATCGTGGAACATTATAATCAAACTATTCGAAATACGTACATAATTTACACCCGCGCGCAGTTTGATAGACAGCTCGAGCAAAAGAAAGCGTATAGCAACTTCATTAACTCGACGCAAAACAACCCGACGAAACTCATGCGGTTCGTAAAAAGTCCGTACATCTCCGCGCTGCATAGAGCACAAAGAGTCTGCCAGTCGCTCTGCGGCGAGGAAAAAGTCAGGTCTCGCGAGACGGACGGAAAGGGAGGAAAGATATAATTAACCGGATAAGCCGGTCGAGCGGAGCGTGTGGGGGTGGCATGTAACGTGTAGAACAAGCGGAAAGCACGAGCTTCGAAAGGAAAGCGCTCGCCTGCAGCGGAACGTATAGGTATATAGAGAAAAAGAGATGCAGAGGATCAACGAGGTTAAACATTCCACGCTGCGCGTCTATTATACCTGTGGGGGAGAAGGGCAGCTTGTATACTCGCTTGCTTCGAGAGATTATACTCGGCTGACTAGTTGAGTACTCTACTGTCGCGGCTATACCTTTTATTATCATGCAAGCGCGGCGACGTCGTTGCACGCGTGTTCTTTTGTCTACCGGTTGACAATGATTTATACTCGGCTATATGGAATATGAGCGCGGCTTATTCGGTGTGCTTTTTTGCGCTTAGAGGAAATTATAGAGTAGCCCCGCTTCAGCGTGTTTTATAATTTATTGATCGTCTCATGCAAATTTCGCGTCTTCTGCATAATTGTATATCTTGTTAGAGCGAGCTTCGGGAAATGGAACTTTGCAAGTGTACAATTTTTATTAAGATGAGTCTTCTGAGTCTATCTAATCATTTTCTTTGACAAAAACTGAGATAAAAACACTTAAGCTATTGGAAAATATGAGTAATGTGTCGCCTAACCATACTCAATCCCTCAGCCACAACCTACTTCTCAGCACCAAGTTTCTGCTCCGCATTCAACCCCTCGCACTTATAGACATATAGGTGTTGGTAGTCCCAGTCCCGGAGGCTGGCGTCATCGGACTACAAACATCCTTTCTCTTTCTCTCTCTCTCTCTCTCTCAGCTCTGCGTGGGAAAGCTCGCCCGATCGGACAGTGTATATATGTACATAGACGGCGCATACGGAAACGTGTCCAGCAGCCGTGCAGGCCCTAACCCTTCAGCAAGACGTGTCCCTCTCTTTCTCTCCTGCAGTATGGAAATTGATACGCGTAGCAGCAGCAGCAGCGAAGGTTCGCGCGCGCGAGCGCTAGATAAGATCGTCACGCCGCGAGCGAGAAGAGCACAACTAAATGCTCCCGTGAGCTGCGGCACACAGTGGCTATTTCTCTTCCGCTCTCTCGGTGCACTGCGGCTGTACTCGCTCTTTCTTTCTTTCTCGTAGATAGATATCTTGAGAATTTCATTAGCATGATCCGTGTCCGAGAGCGAGAGAGAAGCTGCGGCGGCCCTCGAAAACCCCGCAAGTTGCGTGCTGTGGCTGCAACTCCTGACATTCCTTTTTCTCGATTTTGTCTGCTTTGCGCTTCTACGCGCGGCTTTTACATTTTATCCCACTCTGTCCTCATTATTTTTACCCCTCTTATCGCGATTGCTTTCTTTTGGAGATTCAGATTAGTCAGGGATTTAACCAAAGCTCTCGGACTACCGCCGTCGTTTATTTATTTTTTGTTTCGTCCCCTTTACTGTTCAACGAAAGGATTAAAGAGCGTTTATTGTGACAAATCGCCGCTTACAAGAGTCGGATTCCTTTGAAGATAAGATTTATCAAACAAGAGTGTAAATATAAAGCTGCATCTGCAACGAAATGATTGAGTAAGCAAAAATCAAAATATATCTCTGCCCGACATCGATTCTCATACACATCATGTCGGGATTACTTTTATCTCTTTGGATCTTTGCCTTACATGATTCCTAGACAAAAACACGGCTCCTCGTGTCAGTGTCTAGATACGTTTTTCCTATACATACTCTCCTCTCACCGACAAATCGAGATACCGCGCACTCGGGCTCTCCCCCCCTCCCCTCTCTCTCTCTCTCTTTCTCTCTCGGAGTTACGTTCATTGCGCCGATATCAAACCAAGCAGATCGAAGAAGCGATCGCGCAGAGTGCGCAGCGCGCGACTAGAGCGCGGAATGCGATTTTCCGCAAAAAGGAGCTACGATCTCCAGTTCCACGTTCCACTCGGCTGTGCGTTTACGTCCATCCTTTCATCGTTCAATCCCGGACGGGATCGTCGAGCAAAAAGTGTATTTATCTCGAATCGATTGATTTTTCCCCGATGCTCATCTAGCTTTCTGGGAGGTGAAGCTGCTGCTTTCTGAAACCGACGTATACAGATACAGAACTGGTTGTAATTATCCAATTGCGCAATACAACGTCTTTTCGATACATCTCGACTCCGTGTATGCGAGCATCGCAGTTTTCGATCCGTCCGCACAGATAAACGAAGTTAGAGCTGCTCCATCCGATGATTTTCTCGTACACACACGCGCTTAAAGTGTATAGAGAGGCGGTCGCGAGTTACGGCGCTATTAGGCTAAATGATCGCGTAGAAGCGAGAAAATTGTACAGTCATCCATCAAAAGCTTCGTTTCCAACGCTTTCCCCGTTTTACAAGCGCTTTTCGCGTCTTTCGACCCTTTCGTGTATAATAACTGGGAACTGACAGCATAAGCGGGGAGTTGTTTTTTGCGCTCGCGCGCCGCCTGATAGGCCCATAAATCAGTCGGACGTCGTAGAGATCAATCGAGAGATGCGTCGGAGATTCTGTTCTCGCGGGATTGCGTTGCCTGGATATAGTCTTTCTTATATGAAGGGTATCTTCGAAGCGTTGCTTTTTTATAATATTTTTATTATAGTTATTGTATTGTATAGAAGTAGAACGATAACGTTATTACATTTTCAAATCGTGCGATAAGTAAATAACATAAAATAAAATACTAATAACAAAGCGTCGCGTCGTTCTAATTAATCGATCAATCAAATGATTCGCCTTCTTAATTACTACATCAAGATGAAGTAATCCAATATTTGAAAAGAAAAACTGTTCGCGATAGCCTCATCATTATCCTCGACAAGTCAGGCGGGTATAAGTCATCACTCGCCCCGTAAAAAAAGAAAGCGCGCATGTACTTCAAAAGAGAGCGCACCGCCCATCGCTTTCGATCTTCAAAGCTTGCTCGCTCAAACTGCAGTTCTCTGACAAAAAAACAAAGAGAAGGAAACAAGTAACTCAACTTTAGCGCCAACGAAGCGCACGTACCTCGAAGACTGCCTTCTTAAAGGTATCCTATACTGACCGCCGCGCGTAAACAGCTGTTCAGCAGTGAAGTATAAAGCCAGCGTGAGCTTCCGCGTTCGGAGCTCGCGCCACATAAAATTCTCACGGCTTTCAACTCTCACGTGTGTGTGTGTGTGTGTGTGTGTGTGTGGATATGTGTACGCAAAAGATCGCAGCCAAAGTCTATACACGGCTTGACATTGTATCTCGCGCGTGCATCGCGGGCATTGGCGATTCGTGAATTTTGTCGACTGAGAATAAGGAAGAGACCCCAACGATGGACGTGTCCATAAGTTTGGAGAAGATTTGCGTATACATGACTCGAGATGCATGCAATATTGGAATATTTCCAATGCCAGAATTACTGCTTTTAACTTTATCTGACTTCGAACGATTTTATTTATTTATTATTATTTTTTTTAATAATAAAAAGAGTTATTGCTTATTTTTTTCAATGCTTCATTGTTGAAATTTAAACAAAAAATATTTCGAGCTTAAATTTAGAAAGAAATAAAAAGAATTCTGTTTTCAGTATTAAAAATTCGATCAATAATATCAAAAATAAGTTTCACCGTGTACTTACCGGTATAACTTTCGACAGGAAAATGGGTGTACGATGCAGGCGGTGGACCTGGTGGCGGACTGCCCGGAGCCGGTAGTGTCTTCGTCGTCGAGGCCGGCGTCGCCCGCGAGGTCAATCTCGCCGCGACCCGACAGCCCGACGATCATCATGGGACAACGGCCCAGCAGCGTCAGCCTCCTTAGACCGAAGATTTCGCTCACTTGGGTCCTGCGCAATCAGCAGCAACACAATGGCCTGCAAACGACCAACAACATTAGCAACAATAATAATAATAACAACAATAATTTCGCGACAACCGGACACGCTCTCAATAACCAGCAAGCTGCCGTTGTCGAGCTGCATAGAGATAAGGATACCAATCAAGGTTGGTACCAATCTGTTTAATTGTATGTATCTGTGTAATTATTTGATAATTCTCATCGTGAATGATACATACGATACATTAAAAAATAATTATGTTGAATAGAATTGTAAAGATTGTGATAATAAAACAATTTATTAATAGGAACAAATATTTATTCCAGCGAAGGAACGCGAGGAAAAGGAGCGAGTTTTTCGTAGGAGCGTCAAGAGTGTTAAAAGCGTCAAGAGTGTAAAGAGCGTTAAAAGCGTCAAGAGTACCGATGCCTCCAGGGGCAAAGAAAGAGACAAGGAAAATATCGATCGGCTGGAAAAGCACGAGAGAAAGAGCATAGCTTTGCAGAGAATAGAAAAAAATGACAAAACCGAAAAAGTAAGCTATCGCAAATTCCTTTCTGCATATAAGTGATGCGTATGCATAATAAATCTCGTCTGCTTTTTTGCAGGTAATAGACCAAGAGAAGGTAGCCGTGGAAAACGGACTGGACAAGCGGTTGGAAAAAGATTACCAAGTGATAAAGGAGAGCAAGGATGTGAAAGAGAAGGTGAAACGAGCTATTTCAGAGCCGAATTTGATGACCCGCGAAGCTAACTGTACACCCTGCAACGGACGCGAAAAGCACAGGCACAGACGGACCAAACGCAGTCACAGGCCCAAAACCCCTAGTCGATTCGGCTACGATATTGCCGATCTCGACTCATTTCTTACCAAGGTAAAATCCACAAGCCATCACCTTAAATATAAAAGATTATACCTACCTAGAGGCAATCGAAATAAACACCCGAAAATTCGATCAGGCATCGATCGAACGACCAGCCAACATTCCGGTGGTACTGTCATTCCCGTCAGTGCTGTACCAGACGCAGGGCGGCACGCAAGCCGAGCTTGCGCTGCCGTTGGGAACTGTGGTCAACGCAGTTTTTAAAAACCAAGCCTGGCTTTATGTCCAGACACCCCACGGCCAAGAGGGCTACGTCGGCTACGCGGCCTGTCTGCCGCTCGGCATTTTGCCCCAGTCGACACGCGGACCATGCTGGGAGGATTCGACGGACGTCTTTCCCAGACCACTCGGTAACCGATTTTTTCACACCCTACAAAAATCATTAGGCATGATTAAAAAAGATATAGTAATATTGAATATCAGTATATTCTATATTTCTAAATCCAAACCTAAATCTAATTAAATTACGAAGAACAAACAAAAACAGCTGTTCATGCGAAATTTCTATCTGACTAAACTATGACTTCTACCCTTATAAACTCACTATTATTATGCAAAATTTTGCAGGTAACCTGACGGACACAGAGAAACTTCGAGACACACGCTCGGAGTGCGGCGGCAGGTCGTCGTCGCGCTCTCGACGCGCAATGTCTGCGGTACCGACGAGCGCGAGTAGCTGTCGTGGTGAACGCAGCGTCGATCGTCTCTATCTGCGGGCGGCGGCAAACTCGAGAACAAGAGGTGCGCGACACACGCTGCTGCTGGTGCGAGAAGACTACGAAGGCAGAGGTGCCGCTGACGCTCTCAGTGTCACCAAAGGCGAGGTTGTCGTGCTGCTCGGTGACTACGCCGATTCCGATTGGTTCTGGGTTCGGGCGCGCGACGGTCGAGAAGGATTCATACCCGCCGTTGTCGCTGGACACGGCTTTCTATGAATAGCGAGCTTTGTGCTTCTAATCAGCGTCTTGATGATCTGTAAATAGATGATAACTATATAAGTATAGATGGATTTTAATTTGTCGCAGGTTTCACGACGTTTGATACAAGTCGAAGTATTCAATTTGTTATTGTACAAGACATTGCATAGTAAATAATGATTCCATATTACTTATTCATCATGCTTTCGTAATTCTAACTTTGTGTGTGTGTAAATACTTAAAAGAAACGGAAAGAGTCATTTTTTTAGAATTCTAAGGTACAGAGTATGTGTTAGTACCGATTGCGGTCAATTGGTTTGTTTAAAAAAGTCGTTCCTATAAGTGAAAAAATACAATATTTAGTTGCTACTTGCAGAATTATACAATATACAGTAATCGTGATTGGAGCTCATTTTATTTTTAACGATGAATTAGAAATATAATAAATACATATAGATTATACTTATAGATTGTATTTTTTATTTCTTTTTTTCAAAATTTCTGCATGAAATTATTTTCATATAGCTTATTGAGTTATTTTTAAATAAGTCACATATTGTTTCATTATCTATTCTGATTCGCATCTTTGTACATTTTGCTCGCATATGTAAATATTTTAATAAAAAGAAATGTTTTCGTGGCTTATATTTTTGTTTAATATAGCTTAATATGTATCTTTATCATTTAAATTTATAGTGATTTTGAATACGTATCCAATGACAAAATTGATATTTATTAACATAGGTGCAATTAGCAATTGACTTTGTGAAATTGTTTATAAGAATGAAAAAATTATGCTTATAGTTTTTATATTTTCTAGTGTTAAAAACGTTGTGTTTCATGAATGTATGATCAAACTTGTACATACAAATATTGGTATTGCACAACATAAATAGTTCTAAAAAATACATATTAAACGTTACAATTAATCTAACGTTTACATTTTTCTTTATGAAAGATGAATTATTGACAATTTATGTATGTAGTAATAAACCAAGTATAATTTATAAATAAAAGATAAACTGTTTTCAAGTGATTGTCATACATCTTTTATAGTTACAACCACTATTTAAATTAATGAAGTTCAAAAAAATTCCCATGGATAAGAACAAATGCTTGACAAAATAGCTGTATTAATTCAATGTATTCTCTATTTGGTTTTGATGTAGCCTCAAAAACTATTTTAATAGAATCAATTAAGTTGGATAAAATTGTCTCTTTATCACCTGGATGTTTATTTACACGTAATTCAGTGATAGTGTTATGATGTTTTTTACTTCTTATAATTGCTCTTGCAACCTCAACTTTCTTTTCTTTATCTGTTATGATAGACTGTATACAAATTGATTTTTTTTAAATTAAAAAAAATAATAAACTGTAATGAAAAGCTATTTTCGATAAACAAGATGAACTTTTACTCACTAGTATGGAAGGTAGATCTTCAAATAAAGGCCAAATGTCTTTGCAAGCTATGCAATTGCATTTAAAAAAAAACCTTTCTATGTATTTGTCCCTTTCGGATTTTAGTGTAAAAGCAAAATTACAACCATAGTCATCCAATATCTATAGAATTCATAGCAGTTATTTCATAAATATTATATTATTACAATAAATACATTTATTGAATAAAAGATAGTAACCCAACCTGTGAACCCTCTTTTATAGGGTGTAAAGCAATGATAACTTGTTGCAGAACACTATCTTGTAAACGAGAGCATCTGCCCACATTTGGATTGCAACTGTGATTAAGGAGACTTGTAACAGAACCAATAACAGACCCAATTTTGATGTTTTCTCCATTATAAACTTCGTTGAACTACATATCGAGCATTCAATTATTATATAAAGGAATATAACGCACGTTATTATGTATAACAAAAAGTTTAAATTAAAAATATAATTATCACCTGATGATCATTTAATTCTAGTTGCATGTGGTGTTTTGCAATTAGCTTTCCTAAAAACATAGCATCTTCATTTTCATAAAGAGCAGATAGATCTTTCATGGTATTGTCCCCAAGAAAAGATGTAAACGAAAATAAATAATATAAAGTTATTGCAGTATTCAATGACAATGCTAAAAGGTCATATCTTTTTCGATTTTGTTCATGAGTGACAAGACTGTAAAAAGGTCTATATTCATCACTGTGATAAATTCCATCCTCTGAAATACTCTTCATTAGGTAATCTAAAAGAACCAAGAAATATTGAAATTATAGTTACTATAATATGTATTAATACTCATATATAACAATTGTCACCTTCACAATTATCAATTTTTCTTATTTTTTTTCTTAATTTTCTAATACTTCCACTCTCCCTAACAGCCAATATGGCAAGTTTTAAACTTAATCCTGACAAGTCATTCATTCTTAGGCCAATTAAATATCCCTTGATAGAACATTCAATGTCATGATACTGCTGCCAAGCCTCGCTTCTGCATTTTTCAGAGCAATACATTGCATATATGCATTTATCACAAGGAATACTGTCCCATGTTCTTTTAAAGCATTGTGAACAATGAGTATATATGTTTGGAGAACTTAAAACAGATGCATATGGTTTCTCAATAACAAGAATTTCTCCAACATCTATGTCTCTACTTGCAACCAAGTGTCTACCAAAAACGTTAGTATATTTAATACTAATAGCATCCGAGGCTGAGGGAATTGTTTCATTACGTATTATTTCTGGTAGAGTTATTTTTTGTAAATCTTCATTTTGTTCCAATTGCGATTTAGTTCCTAGTTCTTTATTTATGTAAACAATTTTAGATTCTAACTTCTCTTTTTTCTCATCACTCACAGTCATATTTTCAAGCCATTGTCTTGCTTCTTCACATACTTTATCAAAATCTGTCTTATCCAAGAGTTTGAGACATTTAGCTTTTCGTCGTAGCAAATTCGCCTTTAAGTGATCTGGATAACTAAGCTCTAAGGCTCTATCGATGTCTCTAATGCATTCTTCCAATTTATCCAAATTAAATAAAATAGCTGATCTGTTAGCATATGCCTGAGCTAATTCAGTTGATGAATTTTCTGCTAAGGCTATGCTTTTAGTGTACATTTGCAAAGCTTTAAATAAGGCCTTATTATCACCTTTTCGTTTGACAAAAAAGGTATCTGCTTCATTTCTTAATGCCTTTGATTCTTTAGAATCTTTTTGTTCACATTTCACATCTAAAGGTAACATTTTTTCTATCGCTTGCAGCGTTATTTGTACTCTCTGTTTACAGTCATTTTTATTTTTTATTTCTTCTACTAAGCCGTCTAATTTCAATATTGACAAGATTTGATCTGGTGGTAACATTTTTCGACTGTAGTTTTTACTTTTTTAGATTTCTAGAACCTTCTATTAACTGCAGTATACACAATCGATGATGAATAAATCATAAAGAATAAACGTTGTTACCAAAAACTTATAAAACTATACTTACATTATGTATAGGTGTATAATATTATATTTGAGTACGCAATATGATTATTGATGAAGAGCCACTATAAATTCGTTTGTTCTCTAAATTCTTGGCTTGATACCACATGTAAATATATGTATGTATGCTCAAGAGCCGATAAATTTCTGCGAAAAGACGATTTTTTCCCAGGTCGAAAGAATAACGATCGCATTTTCGAACGAATATGAATTTAAGTATCTTGTACTATTACCAACTTGACACACACACAAAAATGACAATAACGATAGGCACACAACAAGCGCATCGCATATAACATTCTGTTTTAAAAAGCATGCAGTACTTAATTCTTAAATTGTTATAAGTTTAAAAATAAAATTTATAACTAAATGCAATTTGTATAATAAAAAAAGTGAACATACAAGTATAAAGTAAAATAATCAAACAAGTAATATTTTATATAGTATACAGAACAATATGAAGTAACAGCATTGAAAAATAAAGTATAATATGAAAATATAAAAATAAAAATAATAATCTGTTACCTTATAGAAAATATTATAGACAGCCGTGATTTATTGTGTTCATTTTAAATTTATTTCATATTTAACATTATAACATTAAAAAAATACGTTGTACTTTTATTTTTATTGAGTACAGTTTCAAAGACACTCAATTAAATTATTTTATTAATTACAAAAATAGTGCGCCTACATATGAAACTTTTTTATTGTTTAAATTATAATTGTTATAAATACTATTTTTTAAAAACTGTAGTTCATAAATCACAAGGAAATACTGTAAAAATATAGTAGAACTTGTAATAAATTGACAGTAGATAATTTTTTCACACTATAGCTCTAAAAGTATTGTAAAAAATATTGAAGCAATGTTTTATCTTTTTGTAGTACGAAACGTATAAAACATTGTAAAGTACCAGGATATAATAACCACAATTGTTATTACTTCTTTTCATGGAAAATTCGAAGGTCGTTAAATGACAACTTATATAAATAAATAATCCTGTCAATTCTGTAATGGAATTTACAAAATGCATTTGAATTATGAGGTTTAACAAAATATTGTGAAATGAATGACATTAATTTCAATGAAAATAAATGAAGTTCGCTAAAATGATTGGATTCGAAATTCACTTTTAGAGCCGGAATCGATTTCCGTGAATTAATAAGAAAGCCTGTCTAAACAATATCACTGACTGGTAGAATTCCTTTGATGGTTGTGATGAACATTTGTACAAAATTGTAACTGCCTGTGCTAAAGTTTTCAAAACATCCTTACTTTCTGCATCTAATCTATTAACATCTGCAAATGAAATACTTTTTCCATACTTCCAAGTTTTATTAACTGCTTTTTTTACCTCAGTTTTTCTTTCTTTGCCCAAAGAAAATGACTAAACAAAAAAGCATGAATTATATGTTCAAACAAATATTTTTGAGAAAGAAATTTTTGTTTTGTATGATACTTACAAATATACTTGGTAAATCGTTCAATTTAGGCCAATTTTCTTTACAAGCCAAACACTCACATGTAAAATAATACTTATTACAGAGTTCCTTTCTTTTTTCAATACTCGCATTTTCCATAGCAAAATCAAATCCATAATCATCATAAATCTGAAAGTTGTAAGAACAGGTTTCATTATTACAAGATACTCGAAAAAAAAGATGATTTATTAATGCTTATTTGTTTCTTTTATACAGACCTGAGATCCTTTTTTTATAGGATGTTGAGCTATTATAATTTGTTGTATACTATTATCTTCTCCAATCACGGGAATCCTTGTTGCATTTGGATTGCAGCTATGATTAAGAAGACTACTGAATGGAAAAACAACAGCACCAAGACTATGATTGCAGCCATTGTGGTCAATTTCATTTATCTAGAAATAATGTTTTCAGAACTTGAAAATTAAAACACTGTTTTCATTAATTAGAATGTATATAATTATGTAGTACCTCATGGTCATTCACTTGGATAATCATGTAATGGTGAGCTATAAGTTTACCAATAAAAATAGCATCTTCATTATCTGATAAAGCTTCAAGACTTTTACTTGTTGTTTCTCCAAAAAATGAAGTCAATGTGAACACAAAGTATAAAATCACAGCTACATTCATGGTCATAGAGACAACTTCTTGCAGCCATCGTTTATCTTTATGTGATTCAAGGCAATACAGCGGTTTGTATATGTCACTACGATAGATATTTTCTTCTGAAAAACCCTTAGTTAATGGATCTAAAACACACAATTGTAATTATAATAATTATAATAGTTAAATATAGTTTAAACCTATTTAAAATCTTTAAAAACTGTTACCTGTACAACTATCAACTTCTTTTAGTTGTTGGCGGAGCTTATCGATACCACCAGCTTCTCTTACAGCTAATATAGCTAACTTTAAACTAAATGGTGCTAGATCATTCATTGTTAAGCTTAAAAAGTAGCCTTTAATAGGGCATTCAATATCATGATATTGTTCCCAAGCTTTATCTCTGCATTTGGTAGAGCAATACATGGCATGTATACAATTTGGGCAAGGGATACTATCCCAAGCTCTTATAAAACAATGTGAACAATGGGTGTAAATGCGTTCTGGTTTTAGCAGTAAAGCATAAGGTTTTTCAAAAACAAGAATTTCACCAACATTTATATCACGATTTGCTACAGTATGTCTACCATTTGCTTCGTCGTATTTCAGATCTATGGCATCTGAAGCACAAGAAATCCTCTCATGTCTTTTAAACTTTAGCAAAGATTTCTTTGAACTGATGTCTTCCACTTTTGGCAGTTCTGTGATCTGAGTTGCAGTCTGTATTTTATGTTCAAGTTGCTCTTTATTCTTATCGTTTAATTTTATGTTTTGCAGCCAACGTTTTGCTTCTTCACAAACATCCTCAGCCTCTGGTTTTCCTAGTAATTTAAGACACTTAGCCTTTCTTCGTAGTAAATTTGCTTTCAGCGTATCAGGGTAATTAAGTTCAAGTGCTCGATTAATGTCCCTGACACATTGTTCATATTTCTTTAGATTGTATAAAATTGCTGATCTATTTGCATAGGCTAATGGTAACTCTCGAGAACTGCTCTCAGCAAGTGCTATACTCTTTGAGTAGAATTCCCAGGCCTGTAAAAGGCTTACAAGGTTTCCCTTTTCTTCAAAGAATAACCGATCCGCTTCCTTTCGTAAATTGCTAGACACTTGAGAGTCTTTACATTCACACTGAACGTCCAAAGGTAAAACATCTTCTAATGCTTTCACTGCTGTTCTCACTCGAAACTCAAGATCTTCATTAGTGCCTAATTTTTTATGAAATTCCGCAAATTTCCCTGATATCATTAATTTCACTTGTGCAAACATTATTGTCGTTAATAGTTCTTCCTTTCTGAAAACTTGAATATCGCACTTTAGTATTTGACAAAGTTTAAGATAAATGGTATCAAAAGCAGTGTAATCAGGTATAAAGAAAAGAGAAAACACGTAAGTGAACGTTTATGATTTTTCTCCCTTCTAAAAACAGCAAGAGTCATTACCGTTTACAATGATCACTAATCACATATTCAACAACAGGTAGGAATAATTGAACGAAATATAGAGTAAAAAAGTAATATTTACCTAAATTATCATCTCCTTATCCATTTGTATTCAATAAAATGCTACAATTCCAAGCTATGTCATATTTTTTGTGCACTTTGAAAACATTTTCTTGGTTGGAAAATAAGCGCCGTACTTATACCTTTCTTAAAACAGTCCAGGCGTGATATGTATCATTTCTAGCTTATAGGCGTACAACAGAGGAAACACGAGGCTGCTTTTCTTTGTTTTGCCGACTAATATATATGAGTTTGCAGATCCTTTGGGGTCGATCAGGCGCCACAGTCTCCCTGGGGCGCGCCAGTGGTGGGTACGTATAATATTACGCGTCGTAAATTACATTTACGACGCGTCGAATATTACATACTTTACATCGCTATTTTTATCATTCGCTTTACGTTTATATTTTGATTATTATGAACTTTTGCGTTCGTGCCAGTTCCTCGGTATTTAGATACTTTTCGTGTTTTTCTGTTGTGTACAATTTCTTACCCTTCTTCCTTATGAAAAATTATTTAAAACTGAAATTTGTAATAATACTTCCTTTTTTTTCTTTTCAGTTTTTATTATTCTTCTTATTCTTTAATTAAAATTTTGCTTTAAAGCCTACGAATCTTGCGACGCGCGGAAATCAATCCTTTATGTCATATGATGTGGTAAGTGGGGCTTTCAGTCGGTAGAAAAGCGGCCAACAACATTTACGACATATACCACGTATATTATACACATATTATACATAAATGATATATATTTTACACGCCTGATTGTCTAAGCGTGTCGAAGACACGAGATAGTCACAGATATAAGGAGCTGCTCATGTGCTCACGTTAGAGCCAATTATGTTTTTGCCGCGCTGCACATTGTTCTTTTAAAATGGAGACGAGAAAATCGCTAAAATATAAAAAATTAACCAATAATTAATCAATCTATCTAAAATCAAGCGCATGCGCATTAGCATTATTTGACAATTGACCGTCTCTGTGTCGCGTATGTTGCTGGTCTCGGCTGTGTCGCTCGAGGGAGACTATAATAGGCTAAACACTAAAGTACAAAAATCGATGTTAGAAAATTGAAATACCGCAATTTGATCTTTATAAAGACTAAATAGTGGATTTTAAACCTTCTAAAAGGACAAAAAACGTTTTTTAGTCTTTATAAAGGTGCGAACTGCTAATTTTGTACTTTAATATTTCATGCGACCATCACCAAAGTTTAAATCAATGATTTTGTACTTTTGCCAAAAATCAAATTATTGATTTTAAACTTTATAATAGTACAAATTGCTACTTTTGTACTTCCCAATTTCTTGCGTTTGTTTCAAAGTTTGCGATTCGTCGTACTTTTGTAAAGTTTAAAATTAACAATTTGGTCTTTGAAAAAAGTACGAAATCCCTCTTTTCAACTTTTGAAGCAATCGCATACAATTTTAAAGTACAAAAATAGCAGTCTGTACTTTAACCAAGATTAAAATCATTTATTTGATCTTTGGAAAAGTACAAAATCGATCTTTTATAAATTTTAAAGTACAAAACTTCGAATTTAACCTTTTCCTTGAGTACAAATTTCGATATTTCGACTTTTTGACGTCGATTTTTGTACTTTAGGGTTTAGCGTATATAGGCCTATATATACATCAGTTGTATGTAAATTGCGACAATTAAGGCCCCTGACCCTTGACACACACTAAATATATAATCTGAATTATGTATTAAGCAATAAAATCAAGCAATTTATTCAATGTCAGTTGCACTTGTGCGCTGCTCGATCGATTCGTATTTCTAGGCTGTGTAATAAAACCGTCATGTAAGCCGACGAATGCGATTTGTTTATAAACATTTGCAAATTCGTTCCATATCCATGGAATTTGGGATCTGATCTTGCGCGCCTATTGCGCGTTGCGCCTGCGAAATGTGAAATGTCTGACAGTCTGAATTACTCGTATCCTTAATTCCTTATATTGCAGTGAGAAGGAACGAATAGATGAACTTGTTGACCGTTTTGGCATCGATTAACTTGAAATAAAAGAATCTTTTCTCTTATTATACTAATACCCAGTAAATACAATTGTCAAGAATTATTCAACAAATTAAAATATATATAAAATAAAATTATAATTTTAATTTTATTATTATTTTGCATGCTCATATTATTGCAAAAGTTTGATTGTCCTTCACCAGAGGGCTTGCTATCCGCATCGCGTCGGTGTCGTCGGACCGTCGGTGACGCTTCACGCTGGGACGCTATCCTATACGGTATACGCAGTTCTACAAGCGACGCCGAGGCCGACGTTCTGTTTTAGAGGCATTTTGATGTTTATATACACAACTAACCTCGATTAAAAAATACCGTAAATAAATATTCTTTTGATTGGTTCTAATCGTAGCCAATTACAGCTTATTAGTTAAACAGCCAAAATGGGAAAAAAGAGAGGAACGCTCCATCACGCACTTCCAGACCACATCAAGATGGAAATTAAAGATGAAATAGGTAAGCGCAGGAACGCTGTTTGGCTTAAGTATAAATTTCAAAACAAAACACTTTCGCATAACAAGTAACTTAGCAGCAATCACTTTTTTTCGAACAGACAGCAATATTCTTATGGCTAGAGATCGGTTTAGAGGAGCTCTAAGAGAATTGCTACACAACAGTGATGAAGGCTCATCTGGAGATTCAGGAGACGATACTCCTTTGAGTGATTACAAGAACCTACAAAAGAAAATGTTAGTATAATATGCTTTATAAAAGAAAAATTTTACTTGACTTTACAATCATTGATCTTTGTGTACTTTAGTGATCAACCGTACAGACCAAAACTGATACATAATCAGTCACGCAAAATGAGGAAGCGAAGGCAAATGCATCTGGATTCTGCATTTCATCACACCTATGTTATGAAGCTTTTCGACAGAAGTGTTGACTTAGCTCAGTTTCGAGAAGACACACCTCTGTACCCAATTTGTCGAGCATGGATGGCTAATCAACCTAGAAATCCTAATCTTGTTCCAAAGTAACTAAAGAGAAATGGTATTGTTACTTTTAAAAAAGCATTCAAAACTGTAAAACAATTTTTTTTCACAGAGCCAGAAGTGCGAGCCCAGAGCCTGTTACAGAAACCGACAGTTTCGATAATTTGTTTGATGCAAATGGAGAAATTAAAGATGTTAGTTCTTTGCCACCACCATTACCCAGCGAAGAAGCTTTCCCTAGAAATCGTATCCCATCACCAATAACGGTTGAAAGTGAAAAGTTAAATCTAGATTATGTGAGTATGAAAACTAGAAATCGTATTGCATTAAATGAGAGTATAATATTTTACTATTACTATTCAGGAAGGACAAACGTTAAAATCGCGTGAAGCACTGATGAAAGAACACAGAGAACATTGGGGTGCTGTTAGAAGAAAATGGCATCAACAAGCTCACAAAAATGAACAACGGTTTACTGAAAGTGCAAATATTTTAAGCACAATATTCAAAAGGTATGTCCTCTATTTAAAATGGTTGCATAAGTAATATAAATGGTTTCAAAATTTCCTGCATTAAAGATGTTTATTATTTTTAGAGCACAATCAGAATTTGACTGAGAAATTACAAAAAGGGACTCGCAAGGAATTTTCATTGTTCCAATTTATAACTAAACTGAGTAAATGATTGTTATTATGAATAGTACAAATTTAATTACATTTCGTAACTGGAACCAAGAATTGAATATGAAAATTAACTATTATAATATGTATGAAAAACAACGAGGATTTAAAATTTTAGAATCATAAGCGTTTTATTTCAAATATTGACAAATTTGATAACTTATGTTATACTTTCAACGAATAGGATTCACTTGTATATCTTTGAGATTGGTATTCGACAAAGGATTCTTGTTGTATTAGAAGTGAGTCCCTTGAATGATTTGTAACTTTTACAAGAGTCCATTGTTCATACATTCAAAATTAATTCAACTATTGTTTCATATAAAAGGTATAGCTAACAAATAAATAACAATTCAAATCATTCACTTTTGTCACTAACTTCTCATTCCCACTTTCTCTAACCACACAATATATTTGTAAAGTTTATAACAAATATCCTTTGCATATGATGCTTGACTAAAATAATATTTCTACAATTTATGAAAAATTATGAATTTTTTTCGCCTAAATTGCAGCTGGAAGATTTTTTATCAATTATTTTATCAGGAGTGCTGCACGCATTTGTCTCTAGGACTGGAAAATTAAAAAATTTCACTTGTCAGTAAGTGAAAGCTCTAAGACTTGTCTAAACGTCTCCTCTTCAAGAAGGCGGCGTTGCTCTTCTTCCATTTGTTGTTGTTCGGAAAGTCTTAATGCCAATCTCATTTGTTCTGCTGCACTTTCAAATGATTCATTGTTTGCTTCATCACTTCCACCTACATCATTCATGTAACCTTCTCTACTGCAGCCACCAACTGTTTCTTGATAAATTTCCAGACTTGCTTGAATGGCTCTATTTTAACAAAGTCAATTTATTATATATTATTATATATTGAATAATTAAATAACATGTACGATATACGTGTCATAAGTCGTTCTTCATGGCACGGCGTTAAGTGCACTTGCTACGCTCGAGCGATTATACACACCATGCCGCAAAGTACGACTTATGCCATTAGTATCGTAATGTACTATTATTTCTCTTACAATTATTACTAACAAGTAATTAAACTATTAAATTAAAAATGTAATTATTAGAGCATATATGCATACGAATGCCTGCTATTATTGAATCATTTACAAGTTCAAGCTACTTCTCATTTTACATTCTAGAAGTACAAGGTGTTACTTTTTTCATGCATTTGAATAACAGTGCATTTGCGTAACCTACCTGTCTGTATTTTTATGACAGGATAGAACACATGCAAAATGAACATTCAAAAAAATTATAGTAAATTTTTAGACATTCTAAAAAAAATCATCCAATAATACCTTTGGAGTTGCTTCTCTTCCTCTGATGTCATATTAGGTGTGGATGGACGCGATGGCTTTTGTGCTTTAAGAGCTTCCCATATGTCCACCTTGATTTAATCAGGTATTAATAAAAGTAATGTAATCATGCGATACAGAAGAAGAAATCCTTTTTGATCTTACCTCATCGCGTTCACTTCCAACATCAATAAGGCTTTGTTGAATAGCAAATTGTAATAAATCATCCTCTTCTTCAATACTAAATTGTGTTCGCACTTCTGCACCTATTATTTAACAGAATAAATCAAATTATAAATTTATGATTTTCCTAACGTTATGTCAGTAAATAAAGAAAATCAATTTAATATCTAATGAAAATTACCTAATTTTGTATATCCTAATGGAGCTTCAAAGCATACATCATCCAAAAGACAAGTTAATCGGTTCGCTTCTTCCAAACGACCGACGTGCGGCACTTCTTGGTCTAATCCGAAGATGTTTCCAAAAGTTATTCTTGCATTTAAAATATGAAATAGTGGTATCTCTAGAATACATTTAAAAAAATCAAAATTAATAACACATTGATTTACTATTTTTTAGAACATCATGACAAAACTTTACCGATTTTTACAGGGAATCCTGACGGTAACTGCATTTGTATAAAATCTTTTAATTTAGCAAAATGTGAACTAGTTATAGCCATTAGATCTACAATTGGCATTATTTGTTCTTGCAGACTTAGTGGATATTCTTCGCTTAACCACAAAGTAGCCTGAAATTGTTAAGAAGATATAATTTTTTAAATATATTATCTACATTTAGCACAGGTAAAAATTATTAACAAGTATAAATAAATTAAAAAGTTGTCATTCTACCTTAAATTTCTGTACTTTCGTATTAATTTCCTTCGGCCTTCCAATATCTCTACTGCTCAAATCAACTTCTGGATCAAAGTATTCTTCGGGCGTAACGTTACATGGATTGCCAACATTCGTAAACTCTTCCTAAAAATGGTAAATACACAAATGTACTTGTTACTTTTTTCAGGAAGATATAGTGCTTCTCAAAATAAAAAATAGAATTACACTAATAGCAGCAGCCCCCTCTTGCTGGGTTTGTTCAGCAATACCCAGAAAAGATTGTAAAGGAGTTCGGGGCGATTTAGCCCTAATTTTGTCAGCCTCAGATAGATGTTCTAGTCGCGTTTTCGTTATTAACTCTACATTGCTGGCACTAAAAACTTTACATTCATGTCCATTAACTATTTCACTTTTATCCGATCGCCAACCCCACAATCCAGCTTTATTTCTGAAAATACAAAGCAATGATATATACAAAGTACCTTTTAGAAATAGCTTTTGTATTGATTTGAACTACCTTTCAAAACTTATTTTTTCAGTATCTATGTAAGTTGTTACTATTGGATTTGTTAATCTTGCTAAAACACCTTCTTCTGAAGGTTCCATTAATTGAACATTGTCATCACCAAGGAGTTTCATATGCTCCACGTAGACTTTTCTTGTTTCATGATCAACTTCCATCATTGTAGCACCATCATCTGTGGAATAAATTAAAATTTGAAAATTTAAAATCAAGTTTTGTTTGAACAAAATTATGTTTATCAAAATACGAAGTATATCATTTCTATATAATATTTTTAATTTTTTAGCAGCTACAGGCTAGCTATATATATATATATATATATATATATATATATATATATATATATAT
>QLSS01000091.1:37088-65473 GCA_024372645.1 Trichomalopsis sarcophagae
TATATATATATATATATATATATATATATATATATATATATATATATAAGAAATTAAAGCAAATTTATAGATACAATGGCTCTTTTTAATCTACAAGGTGTAAGCATTCACCTGAATCATCATTTTGTAAGCTGAACACATAACTGCGTTCACACCTAATTGCCACTGGTACACTTTGAGTTTGTTGCACTAATGATAAATTATATGCATTGAAATTAATATCCAAAAATATGAGTTGCAGTATAAAAGATAAATTAAATTGCACTCAGAATGAATTTATTACAAAATATTTAAAATAGAAATTTTTCAATATTTTTTACTATTATTTTAATTTTTAATAAAAACTTTTAAATTGTGAATAATAAATTTGTTCTTTTTATAACAAATAACATTTACAAAATGCTACATCCCTATGATATAATGGTGATCTCATGCCTATTAACTTACTTTGCCCTTTGAAAACATAACTGCGATTTCCTCGCTGCCAATTTGCATGATCAAAACCTAACAAGGTAGTATCTATGCGAACATTACTACCTTGCTTGTACACTTTATAGGTATCACTTGGACACATACGCGAAGCAAGTGGAACTGCAAAATATGTTATTTTTAATTAATGCTTGTCTCTTTCTTTCTGAAAAATTTAGGTGTGTAGAGAAAATTTATATATATTCACCCCAACTAGTGAATTCCCATTTCATTTCCACATAAAAATCTGGTGCCTGCAAGCATTAACAATTTAGTAATTGTAATATTGAAAATTAAATCAAAGTAATTTTTTATTTACCTGTTTGAGTTTGTGAAGTAACTCAGGAATACCAGCGACTCGATTGCAATATCTTTGATAGTCACGTCGTGCAAGTACCATCTGCAATAATTCTGGATTGCCAGTACCCACAGCTTCTTGTACAACTAAATAATAAAAGAAACAAATGTAAGTATTGACAACTTTGTGGATTTCTTATAATATTGCAGTTTCTTGTAACCTACCACTCCAGCCTTGTGTATTTTCTGTATTAACATTAGCCTCGTGTTGTAGTAAAACTATGGCAGAGTCAGTGTGACCCAAAGTTACAGCCAGCATCAGCGGCGTTCTGCCTCTATTATCATGCAACTCAATGTCATGCTGTGAGAAAAAAACATAATTATTAATACGTTATAAATGAAGTAATCGAAGATGTGGACTGGAACACAAAAAGGTTTATTTTTATGGATATATATGACAATAGAAAGAGAAACAAAAAGTGAATAAAACATATAAAGCATAATATCAAGGAGCAATGCTTATATGGCTTCTTTCATCTGTGAGGCTTCATAAAACAGCTTTTCAGCTCTATAATCCTCAAATACTGCATCAAAACGTATCTTCAATTTGAAAAAAAAATCAGCGATGCATAGGACAAAGCTAACCGGAATAACATGCGAGAGATTGAAGTGTACACAGCCACATGAAAATCAACTCGTTTACCTTGTGCAGTGGACTCAGATAATAAAAATGCATCAGAAAAATCTTATGGTTGAACGAACAATTGTCACATGACATTTTGTCCATGGACAAGGTATGTAGCACACTTAATAAATCAATAAAACACAAATCTGGCAGACGAAAAAACCTCGCGACAATCAACCGTATACACGAAACCGTAATGACTCAAGCTCACGATAAGCGTTGGAGGGAAGAGAAGCAAATGAATAGACGAATAAGTACCTTGTTGGCAGAAAGCTCCTTGTCAAGCTCGGCATGGTTGTTGTTCCAGACGAGCCAGTGTAGAGGATAGGTTTTCTTAATCTCGTCTATGGTGACCATATCGCTGTCTCTCGCTCGTCTCCGGGGTAAAATTGAAAAAAGGGAATCTAGCTATATAAGTATACTTAGAGAGCTGAACGCAGCTATAGTATATAGGCGGTGAAGTAGAAAAGCGGTGTAAAGTTTCTCGGAAGATGACGGAGAGATGTGTGCAGGCAAAAGGGCTATCCCTAGCGGTGGCTGCCGGCCTCGATGATCCGGCGACGGCGGTGGAAAACTCGCCCTATCTGCAAACTCGTCGTCGGCCAGGCAACTTTGACAGACGTCGGATGCATGACACGGTGCCGTCGAGCTGCGCCGTGTCCCACTGTGTGCCACCGCTGAGCTAAGCGCAGCTGAGTGTTCTCGCACTAAAATATCTCTACCTATGCGAGCTGCAGACTGACTTTTATCGGTGGTTGCTGATGCTACTGCTGGCCATTGATCAGTGCAGGCCAGTAGCGAGGGCCAAATGCATGATTATTATGGCAACTTTATCTCGCTCCTTACTCGTCTGCTAAGTATAATATTTGTTGGTCACTCGATGAGAGAACAGAAGGTCTGCTCTCGAGAGCGGCAGCTGCTGAATACTGTATAAGTAGTATTAAGTATAGCTACTGCTATACTGACTTATAACAGACTTCGTGTATGACGTGCGGTCTGCGCTCAGGCGTCGCACTCTCCCCCCAGCTGCCTGCTCGTGTACTATGCACGAAAGAACGAGGTATATGTATATAGCCACGTCCCACGTCGCGGTTTTACAATATGCGCGGTATATATATATACCTGTATTCATTATATTGTATATATAGGTATAATATATCTAGCTCACTCGTACACACGTAAAGACTTCTGATGTATGTACTATGTATGCGAGCGAGACAGATTAGATTTATAGATACACTTTATTGTGCAGTGTACGTATACCTATATATAGATTCATGTTCTTATCCTTGAAGCTTTTTTCATTTTGAACTTGTACTTATTATAATATTATTATAATTATATTACTAAAACTTCTATAATATTGTTACAAACCTTATTTATATTTTTAAAACACACGAAATGTTTTATTGCAGATTAACATGTGGCTGTTGCTTTTGCAACAACCCTTTTTTATAAACTCTAAACCTTATTTTTGAGTCATCATGCAGCTGTCATGTTATCATGTTATTCTGAATGGCAAGCAGTATAACACTTGCGACCTATCAACAATAAGTGCGCATAAAAAATTCTCTATCACTGGTGATATTATAGCTTTGAAGCATTACGTCAATTCCATGCCAAAAGCAAGACAATGGATTCCCCTGATAGCACAGAACGGTTAAAAAACGTTTAAAAAGCGTTTAAAAAAATACCGGAAAACGTTTTTCAGAATTAGTTGAAAATATGTTTAAATAACGTTCATAAAACGTGAAAAATGTCCGCATCTTAGATTTGTTATTATAGAATTGGTTTTATAAAAACGTAATTTTAACGTAAAAAATACGTAGGATAAACGTTGCAAATACAGTAGATAAACGTTTTTTTTTAAACAAGTATTAAACGCTTTTTTTAACAAAAATGAAAGCCATATAGAGGTTTAATCATACGTTTTTGTATCGTTAATAAAACGTTTTTTTGCTTGCTTGCTCCATTATATGGATCTTCAATAGTTTTTAAGTACCCGATTTATCAAATTTTTACTATTGTTTATTCGAACTAGCTCATTCTCGGCGAGTCAGTCGTCGTCGATAGCAACCGGTCTCAACGGCATTTCCGCCTCGGACTCGAACGCTTTCGCTGCTAATCACCTGTTGTACGGGCCAACTGCGCAGGCTAATGGCAATTCATTCGCCGTGGGTCAAGCGGCTGCCTCTGCTCACGGAGACGTTGTCAATGGCCAAGTGGTGTCCGGTGCGCAATCTTCCGTTGGTGGAACTCACAGTCAGGCCTCTTCATCGGCTAATGCAGCTGCGTCAGCTGCTAACAGTCAGAATTTGATTCATCTAAGGCCTGAGAGACCAGCGTGGGGTAACGCACAGCCAAATTATGCCAGTGGAAACAATAACGGTAAATTATAATATTAAAAAATTTTCTTTTTTGTAAAAAATTAAAAAAGTAGTTATAATATTTTAAAGTAGCAATTTCCTTTTGCAAAAAATTGTTATACTAAAATCTCACCATCAAAAAATCATTAACAGGTGATTATTATTACAACTCTCAAGGCAAACCATCATTGACGATAACCGTAAGCGATAATCGCAATCGATTCGGCACGAAGCCAACGAACGGCTGGTATGAAGTTCCGGAGACTCCTCGCGAGCCCTGGAGACGCCCTGCTTATTGCGATCAGTACAACGGCTGGTACCGCGATCCACAATGCCGCAGTCCCAAGGTTGTCGTTACCAAGCCCACTTACAGGCCAAGCAGACCTGTGTACTTTGAGAATACTAGGGATCCAAGACAGGAAGGTGGAAGGGTTCAGATCTCCGCTGCTTCGGCTGCTTCCTCGGCATAGTCAGGACCCGGTGGATTATCCATCGGTCAGTCGTCGGCACAGTCGCAGAGCTTGGGGTAAGCCTTTTGTGTTTAGTGTGCCTCACCTGATCCAGAAAAAAAAACGCCCGTCAAAAATGGCACCCCGCCCATGATAATGACACCCCATCCACCATAGTGACACCCCACCCATCATATAGTAGGTATATATATGGCTGTTCGACACAACTGCAATCATTTAACATTCGGCTTTTGTTGGAGCATCACCTTCAACGAAACCTTCATAATGACTTCGAAAAGTAACATTCCATCAACTCCGACTAGCCCAGTCTCAGACTTGGCAAATAGTTTAAATGAACAAATGCATATAAAATCGCCATCGCCTACGCAAAAACGCAGAAAAATTACAATAAAAAGACGCCTAAATCAAATCTGCGAACAAGTATCAAAAATTAAGCTTTCGCCACTACCGCAGCAGCAACCGCAAGAGAAAATTATCGACAAAGACGCATTAGCCATGTTTTGCCAAGCTACTACGGTCAAAAAAGGCTCAAAACGCGCACTTACACTACCCGAAACTCTTGCTCCTCCTTCACGAAATGTACGCCGAAAACTAAACTTTTAGTTTAATGGGTATCAAATTTTTCCTGACAAATTATAAAATATAATGCTAAATAGTGAGTAATAATATATGTTAACCAATTATAGAAAATAACCTTCTAGTATTTAATATATATTAATCCTGACAAATTATTTAAAGTAATGCTCAAGTAGGAATAATTTTTAGCTACGATAATAAACTTTAACTCTTGACCTTTCGTTTGTTCTTTTCATCTGTTTTACCACTATGTTCTATTAAAATCACTTCCTACATTTTTTAACACAAACTCAAAAAATTACTATTATGAGGCTTGAAAAAAAAAGAACGATTGATTAATTGATCAATTCTTTAATAATAATTGATCAATTCTTTAAATTTGACTAGCTATATTTTTGAGCCTTGAAATTCAGCAACTTTAAACTACTTAATACTATTTCTTTTATAACTGCTATGTTGCTAAAGGTGCCTATATTACTACGCTACAGGCTCAGTTATATTTTTTCCCAATTCGAATCTCGCGCGTGCATCGCGCTACCAATTTATATGCTTTCTATATAGATACCAACTAGGCGGATTAGGCAAGGAGTATGGAACATACCATACCGGGTGTCCGGGTATGTTCCATTTCTGGAAGTGTTGTGGGTTTTGGCGTTTGGTAGCGTTAGTTTGAGCGTGGGATAGTGCGCGTGCAAGGATGTCGCTCACCTGTGCAAGTAAGTTTTCATTTTGCAATTTGTTCACTAAAACTAATGATATTACACGTAAATCATGCAAAGCTCAAGTCTTTAGTCGTCGAACCCAGCTTATCATGCATATCTGCGCTCTTTGACTGGCTATGAAAAACGTTGATGCGATCGGCGTAGCATAACCTTCAAATGCCTAATTTATAATGGTACAATAACAAATTACTCAACTGAATACTCTTTTTACAGTTTCTAACGATGTGCCAGAGCATCCAGTGATTTCTCCAGTCTCCGGATCGATTTTCGAACGGAGACTTGTTGAAAAATACTTGAATGAAAATGGAGTTGACCCTGTCAATGGCCAAGAATTGACTGTTGAACAACTGATTGATATCAAAGGTATGTCGGGTCTTGGTATTATATTGATTTCAATTGTTTTTGCTATATTCTATTTATCTTATGCTTAATATTTTATTAATCATTGATTGTTTTACAAACCTTAGCCACACCTGTAACAAAAGCAAGACCACCAAGTGCTACATCTATACCAGCAATATTAAAAATCCTGCAAGATGAATGGGATGCAGTTATGCTGCACTCGTTCACACTACGGCAGCAGCTCCAAACTGCTCGACAAGAATTGTCTCATGCACTTTACCAGCATGACGCAGCTTGCAGAGTTATTGCAAGGCTGACCAAGGAAGTTACAGCCGCTCGAGAAGCTTTGGCTACATTGAAGCCACAAGCTGGTATTACACAGAGTGGTATTCCTCAACCAGTAAGTTTCGCTTATTTTTTCTTTGATTTTTGTTTCTATTTGAGTAACTTTTTACAAGCATGTCTAAATAGGTCTTCCCTAAATTTATTTTAAAATGACAATTTTCAGGCAATTGCTGCAGAAGCTGGTGGTGTTGCAATGCAACCTAATGAGCAGGCAGGAATCACTGATGATATCATACAAAAATTACAAGAAAAAGCTACAGTTCTTACACAAGAAAGGAAACGACGAGGTAGATCAGTTCCAGAAGATTTACTATCACAAGAAAGTATTCGTTCTTTCCAAACACTTGCATCACATCCCGTAAGTTCTTGATGATCTATGTGTAAACAGGAGTAAATTATATAATTTGTTTGTGTATGTTTATACAATCTTTTTTTTTTTCTTTTAACAGGGTCTTCATTCAGCTAGTATTCCTGGTATTTTGGCTCTTGATATACATGCTGCAGATACAAGTAAAATTCTAACAGGAGGAGCAGATAAGAATGCAACAGTGTTCAACAAAGATACTGAGCAAATCATTGCAGTCTTGAAGGGACATACAAAGAAGGTATCAACTCATAATATATAAATTAAATAAATTAGTTTGGAGCAGTATACTAATTTAATTTTAATTGTAAGGTTACAAAAGTCATATATCATCCAGAGGAGGATGTTGTAATGACAGCTTCACCAGATACAACAATTCGAGTATGGAATGTAGGAACTTGCCAAACTTCGATTTTGCTAAGAGCTCACGATGCACCAGTTACTGGACTTTCATTGCACCCAACAGGGGATTATTTGCTCAGTTCATCTCTTGATCAGCACTGGGCATTTAGCGACATCCGTACGGGAAGATTATTAACAAAGGTAAATAGTACATTACGATACGTGTGACTTAAATGGTTCTTTTTTACACGGCGCAGTTAGCACCAGATCTTAGCGAGGGAAAACTGAACCATTTAAATCAAGAGTTTCGTATAAAATTTTATAACACAGACTGCTAAAATCCGCAAGTCTCGCCTATTCGTGACTTAACAGCGGATTTTAGCTACGCTGTGCTATAAAGATACTTGAACTGATAAGTGGTTTTAATAACGTAATATTTTGTATCTAAATCTCATATTTTAAAATTGCAATCAGGTTGCTGGACAAGGTAGTCAACCTTTAACCACAGCTCAATTCCATCCAGACGGGCTTATTTTTGGAACCGGTACTGCAGATTCCCAAGTTAAAATCTGGGACTTAAAGGAGCAATCCAACGTTGCAAATTTCCCTGGTCACTCTGGACCAATTACGGCTATTAGTTTCTCTGAAAATGGTTACTACTTAGCTACAGCAGCTGAAGACTCATGTGTTAAACTGTGGGATTTACGAAAACTGAAAAACTTCAAAACTTTACAACTTGATGAATCTTATGAAGTTAAAGACATTTGCTTTGATCAGAGTGGTACTTATCTCGCAGTTGCCGGGTCAGACGTTAGGTATGATAAACTACTTGTTTTGATATAAATGATAAGCAAACTTATTATTGATCACCAATGTTATTCATGATTATAATTTTTGTTTCAGGATTTACTTATGTAAGATGTGGAATGAGTTGAAAATACTGAATGATCACACAGCTCTTGCCACTGGTGTAAGATTTGGAAAGAATGCCCATTATGTTGCATCCACCAGCATGGATCGTACATTGAAGCTGTATGGTGTAATGTAATAAAAGCTGTAAATTAATTCAGGATATGTTTCATTTAGATATATAATTTTAATGAATTACGAATGTTGCTGGCACACCTAAATATTATTTTATACGATGATCTATAGATATAGAAATGATTGCGTGAGTGTCTTATAAAATTGTAAAAAAGTATTCTACATTTTGACTTGATTTCACAATTTTCTCAGTAAGTTATAAAATGAATGAAATATTTGCGTTTGCGAATTCACAAATGAACGCCAATAAATAAAACAACAAATACTTGTATTGTTTTTTTAATTACTATTTACAAGGAAATCTCATTAAAAATCAATGATGATAAACGTTGCTGAGATTAAAAATATAGAAAACATAACACGACTTTAGTCGATCGAATTAAGTTATACTTGTGAATTTACATATTAATTTAAATACTTATCACACTTTGTCAAATAAACTATCAACATAGCTCGATTTATTTATTTATTATAACATTTGAAATTCATTACCACCTTAGTCAGAATCTTGAAGGTGCTTTAGACACTCGGCGTGTACAGTATCTGTTTATCGATACATAACATAGTAGGCACCTAGCAGCAAAGAGTAAGATAGGCTCTGTCCTACCGCGTTCTGGATTTTTCTACTGCAAGTCCTACATTTTACTGATTCGTAATTAGAGTATCAAGGGGATACGCGACTAACCCTCTACTTTTTTTAAAGAACAGGTACATATTTTTTGCGAGTGAGAAATTGTGAATCTATTTATTAAATGATCATACAAATATGTGCAAATCCACGACCGACTCGAGTGCTGGAAGTTGAGAATTTAAAATTGAGGGCACGCCTACCAGACCAATTTTTTCGGTTCCTTAAACCTTTCAATGCGAGAAAATGCGTTTAAATGAATGTAACATTGGGGGAAAATTAACGAAAACCAGAAATAAGTAATTTCGCATAAAACTGCCTCCAAATTGAGTATTTTATTTTTTGTATCTTGTCTTCATTTCGTTTTTATCATTTAACATCCTGCCTTTCAAATCTACTGCCTGCAGTTAATTGGTCTTTTTGCAATTTTCGTAGATAAAATCTAAGATCCAGATTGAGTCGAACACCTTCTTAAGACTTATAAAGCAATAAGCGGCTAAGCACACGTGCGTCCAGATGCCCGCATTTATCTATTTTATCATCGCGCGCAGTGTATGGAGTGCTTGTATCTCAATTATATATATATATATATATATATATATATATATATATATATATTATAAGCGATTGGTATTATTAGATATAACAATTAAATGAATTACACTTAATTCAATTCTCTTTTAATTTTTGGCTCAAATTATTTTGAAGCCTTCATGAAAATTCTTAAGAAATATATTGTGATTTGTGATTTATTACAGTATTGCTCGTACGCATATTGACAATCAAAATATAAACGCTGATTTCCTGGAATTTGCTCAAAGCAGCATTCTAATAATGTTATACGGACTCTCAGTACTAAATGACTATAGATAAGACTTTTATGACGTTCACTGTTTAAGAAAACACTCACAATATCGTTGATAAAAAAATGAAGTCCTTTTTTTATGTTTTCATAAGAAACACAATGTGATAACGTTATTTGTACTGACCAGTAAGATTAGATCAGCTAACGAAATGAGTCGAAAAGCGCATTTTAATTTCTTTTGCCTCAAATTCTTCCCAAAAAGCATGAAACTGGTACGCTTATATATGTATAATGCGTACGAACAATAGAAATCGGCCTTGTACGGTTTTTAAGCAGATGGGCATGGGCAGTTATAAGCATGTCTTACCGGGAGATTTATTATATGATACCGTGGCATGTCCCGGCGCATACTTATTGTTATAAGATATATGAAAATCGGTCCCAACTCATTTTATCCCAAAACTTTTACGGTTTTTAAGACGGCGCTCTTCGCTTAGAAACCACAAATATAATCTGCCCGAGGTGTTGATGATTTTGAAGAAAATGACTTAGTCACACGATTAATTTGAAATCAATCCGATGGATTAAAAGATTCCATCAACTTAGTACTAACTATAGCATTCCTCTTATCATGCAGCGTTTAATCACCGCAACGTTATCTATTATTTTGAAATGCAAAAATCACAGAGCAGTTTTAATAATAACAGATTATTAAACGTAAAAGTATTCGAAGGATCAGTAGGCTCCCGGTCGTCTTAGAGGACGAATTATGTAGGAAAGCGTTAGAAAACAGCAGTGTAAGCAATTATATCTAAACAATGGCATTGACAACGTCGGATTGGAGCCTGGACGCCTGGATTCTCATATCCGCTGTGGTGGTGGGCCTCTATCTGTACTTCAGGAGGAATCTCGATTACTGGAGAAAGCGAGGTTTGAAGTATGTCGAGCCGACGGTTTTCTTCGGCAACATTCTACCCTGTCTCTTGGTCAGGAAAACACCGGACGTATTGATCCGCGAAATCTATGAGAAGGGCGCTGGAGAACAGTTCATCGGTTTCCACGTCTTCAACAAGCCCTACCTCGTAGTTCGCGATCCAGAGCTCATCAAGAATGTCTTCATCAAGGACTTCAATAACTTTACGAACAAGGTCTTGTGTGGCAATCACACTGACGTCATGAGTAGTACTAATCTCTTCGTAGCGTCGAATCCGCCCTGGAAGTCCATCAGGACGAAGTTATCTCCGATTTTCACCTCGGGAAAGTTGAAGAAGATGTACGAGCTCATGGAGGAGATATGCAGTGATCTCCAAGTTTATCTAGACAAATTGGACATTGACGGTACGCGGTACATTATATAGCAAAGACTAGTTTTCTCTTTTTTTTTTTTTATTCATAAGTCGAATATGGTTCGTTTACGCAAGTTAAATACTTCTGCGAAGGGACGTGGAGATCCTTCTAGAACAATCGTGATTGGCCTGGTAGAAATGTGAACGGTTATTTAGCTAAAATTTCGCTTATTTAAGCCAATAACCTAAATTATAGCTTATGATTTAGCTAAAAAATCGTTTACGTGTTAAGCTGTTGCTGTTGCAAATATTTTTCACAACTCTAAAAATAATTAATTGCTTATAGTCACTGGTCAGTAGTGCAGAATTAAACTATGAATTATAAATTTAATTAAATTTTAAGTATTTAAATAATGTTTTGAACAAAATTATAACAAATACAATAAACCATAATTCCAGAAATAGCCTTTATTTCTTACTTTAGATGATTTAAAATAGGGTACGACGGCTACGAGTAATTTAAAATAATGTAAAAACCGTCTAAAGTGAGAAACCGAAAAGTCTCGTTTTGAACGCATTTTTTATAGGGACGGTCATTATTGACATTTTTTTTAAATTCAAAATCTTGGGCTAAGCTGTTCAGTGATGCCGGAAAAATGATGTTCGATCGACCAGAGAACAAATTGCCCGGGGCGCAAAAAAGGCTATTTTCTGGTAACTATTTGGAATTGTGGCTTTATTATATTTGTTACAAATTTTAGTTAAAGGGAAAAAATTGCAATATAACTTTATAAAATTATGCGTAGTTATACGCACGTAACCCATTTAGTTTTGACTGGTTAACTTTCTACCAATGATTGTTTCTACCAACTTTTTATTGAAAATGCATTTTTATAAAATGTTTCATACGAACTTATTAACGTGTGCGCCTAATATAAAAATGCTTATTAATTCAACTACACAGAAAAAGTTGGAAAACCCATCGAAATCAAGGAAATCTGCGCGAAATTCACGACCGATCTCATCGGCACAACGGCATTCGGTATGCGTTTGAATTCCTTGACAGACCCGAATGCCGAGTTCCGCAAAAACGGCCGAAAAGTGTTCAGAAGTACTTTCAAGCGCTACTTGCAATTGCTGGCCTTATTCTTCATACCACAACTGCGTCCCTACACCAACGCCAAGTTTTTCGACGAAAAGGCAACTGACTTTTTGTGCACGACGTTCTGGAACGTGATCAATGAACGCATCAAATCCGGTTTCAAGAGGGGCGACCTTTTAGACATGCTCATCGAAATCAAGAATAATCAGGATAACGGCACAGACAATACGTTGAGTGAGTGTATGTCAAAGCTTTCTACTACTTTTATTAAATAGTTTTTTAAAATCGATTTTAAAAAATCTAACATCTGGTTTTATTTCGTGTAGGGTTGGAAG
The DNA here is from genome assembly GCA_024372645.1 of Trichomalopsis sarcophagae. Lineage (NCBI taxonomy): Eukaryota > Metazoa > Arthropoda > Insecta > Hymenoptera > Pteromalidae > Trichomalopsis > Trichomalopsis sarcophagae. The sequence goes on from QLSS01000091.1 coordinate 49,266, forward strand.
GTGATGCCTTGGTCGCTCAAGCGGCAATATTTTTCATTGGTGGTTTCGAGACTTCGTCAACAACTATGTCTTTCGCTTTGTACCAACTGGCGAGAAATCCCGAGTCGCAAACAAAGTTGAGAAATGAGATTTTGAACGCTCTAGAAACGACTGGAGGAAAAGTAACTTACGATATGGTTAGTGTCTAGTTTGTTTTTGTTTTTTAATAATTCAAAAGTACTGACATGAAGATTATAATAATTGTGGTTTTATTAGATAACAACGCTGCCTTATTTGCATATGGTTACTCTTGAGGCATTGAGATTATACCCTACTATTGCTTGGCTTGATCGAATACCAGAAACAGACTACACATTCCCTGGAACGAATGTTACAGTTGAGAAGGGCGTTCCAGTAGTTTTACCATTGAGGGCTCTGCAATTAAGTCCCCAGTATTTTCCAAATCCAAACCAGTGGGATCCCGAGAGATTTTCGGAGGAAAACAAGAAAAATATAGTTCCTTTCACATACTTCCCATTTGGCGAAGGGCCACGCGGTTGCATAGGTATTACTTACTTTCAGCTATAAACTAAATGTTGATGCACTAAGTCAATGTCCCTCCTTTTGAACAATATATTCAACTCGCAGTGATGAGAAGTTCATACTGCAGTAGTTGTATAATATTTTAAAAATAGGTTTATTGATCGAACTAAAGTACTGACGACCATTTTATTGCAGGTATTCGATTGGGATATATTCAAACGAAGCTTGGTATATTGAATTTTATTACGAAATACGAATTGGCAGTTTCCAAGGAAAGTGCAGACCTACAGTTGGAACCATTAAATGTTACAACCCAAGCGAAAGGTGGCATTTACTTAAATTTAAGAAAACTCGCGGCTTGAACTCGTTAGTCGCACACGAATGTGTAAGAAACAGTTGATAATTAATGAGTAAAAAACTGCAGCTATTGTGATTCATATATGTATTAATGCTCGAATAAACAAGCTGTGACTCTGTAGTAAGAAATGATGGTATAATGTAAATGTAGTAAATATTTAGAAAATGTATTTTAATATCCAGAAATAAAAACATATTTCCGACTATAATTTAGTATAACTCTTGTGATATCAAAATCAAAATACCACCATTGTTTTTGGGTTCCTAAATAAAATATCAAGAGTTTTCAAAAAGCCAAGGACGAACTTATAAGGCATTCCTCTTTAGATATTACATTTATTATTGGTTACAGACATATAATAGTTTCAAGTTCAAAAAGCAAGGAAACTAGAATCAGTTGATCGATCTCTCTGTATAATATAATACAACGGTTTATTCATGAAGTTTCCTGTTTGTAATCTTCCAGTGATATATAACTACAAAACAACAATTTTTTTCTCGTAGTCGGGGCAAAATTGCGCAAAAGTCATCTTTTTCGCGTGATCAAAACACGAATGTTTAAAATGTATATAGTTGAAAACTATTCTCCATTAAATCTAAATCCATTCAGTGGGTGCATATGAATGATATCAAAACAGACCCAATAAGAGTGTGCAATTACGCCTATACTCTTGTGGTGGCCACACAGGACTCACTCACACACACACACACAAATACACACTCACTGTTCCACACTTCCTTCTTAATATTATAAATTATATAGCGTAGGGTAGTAATAATAATTAAGTATACGAACGTGCCCCGAACGTCTTCCTTCGGATTAACAGCCGCTATTTCGTCCTAACCCGGGCCTCGCTTATAATCACCGAATTCATATTTTTTAGACGCCCACAATTTCCCGGATTAGCCCGCGACGCGTACGGTACAATAAAGCGATAAACGCTCGGTCTTGAACATCGGTACACAGCCCGGTTTACGACGATCGAACCGTTCAGGGGCACGACGGCATTTTTCGGGACCTCAGTTCATCTGGAGACACGACACGAGTCGGCCGGTCCCAGGATCCACGACATACTCTGTAAGCTTCCAAAAAATAATAAAAAACAAAGATCAACAGACATTCCGAAGTTCTGCACATTCTCCTCGCTGATCACTACCTCGTCCACCCCAAACTCTTATACTCCCGCCCCGGAAACGTTTAATCTCTCTGCGCCATTATCATTTCTTTTGCGCGTGCATTAATTATACATAGAATATCGTTGCAACGCTCAAGTGGACACATGCTGGCAGAGTGGGGAGCCCGAGCAGCAGGCTACGTAGCTGGCTCTCTATCGCCTGTGTGTCCGTGCATTTATGTTATGTGAATTCGTTTCACGCGCATCGTGCCGTCCTTTTCGACGCAGGAGAGCAGTCCGACTCAATTCTTCAAAGCAGTAACATCACTCACAACGATAAGCAATGTAATACGCCACGCGTTTGAGTGATACCAAGGAAGGCCCCGCCAGCGCACACTTGCTGAAGCGCAAGATGCCTCGCCGATAACGTTTTTATTTAATGTACAATAATTTATGTTAAACTTTATCAACATTGTGCACCCGGGGATATTCTTAATGAACTGATCCGGGGAGTTTTCACCAAATACTGAAGTGAAAACTTGGCACATTTAACATTCGAGCGCTGTCCGACTGGGCCTTGGCCTTTTCTCATGGACGCATTTTCTAAGTATTTCTAATACTATACATAACCGTAAAAGCACGCTCACTCAGTCTATTTCATATTGTGTGTTTTCACGCTTTTTCCATCACGTTCGATCGATGCATTTTCAACGCCGGTTCTTATTCAAATATTCTCGCTATCAAGTAAATATTAATTGTTGCCTAGTTTGACCTAGAAGACCTGTCCATACTCTGTGTCATAGGCAAGGCCAAACAAGCGAGCCCGTATCACATATAAATCCCTTCGTCACAGCATGTTATTGAAATTTCTCGAGTCATTCGTTCAATCGTAACTAAATTTTGCAAGTCACTTGTTAATTCAACATGAACTATGTCCGGCTTATTCAAAAATTTCTTCGCTTAACTTTATCCATTTAGTTATATCTCATTCCAATTAAATTTTATCCTTTTTTCTAAATGCCGTTTCTTATGTCTTTGATAAAATTTGCAGCTTAATACTTTTGCATTACTTAGATAAATAAATAAAGATTCACTACTATAATTATTATTAATTATTTATTCAAAGTTTGCAATTAATTATTAATTCTGATTAATGAACGATCTATAAATTAAAGACGCATGCCGTAACTACAAACTAGTAGTCCCTATTTAGCTATTATTCAATTTATAAAAAAGGCAAACTATTGAATAATCAGGCATCGTTAATCACGAAAGTGGCCGCATACGATATGTCAGTCTCGCGAAATAAGGAATATCGATTTATACATTGGCTAATACCTGATAAGCCTCTTATATAAACGCGAAAACGCGTGCAAACGGTTAGTGCACTCCCGACCGCTGCTTGTGCTGTTCGGACCAATTGTGCAGGAGATTGTTGGAAAAAGAAGGAAATAGCGAGATGGCAGTGATCACGTCGAATTGGAGCCTGGACGTCTGGATCTTCATATCTGCTGTGCTACTGGGCCTCTATCTGTACTTCGCGAGAAAATTCAGCTATTGGAAAAAGCGAGGTGTGAAATACGTTAAGCCGACGTTTCTCTTCGGCAACGCGGCACCCTGCCTCATCGCCGCAAAAAAGCCCGACGATTTGATCCGCGAATTTTACGAAGAGGGCGAGGGAGAAAAGGTCATCGGTTTTTACGTCTTCGACAAGCCCTACCTCGTGGTTCGCGATCCAGAGCTCATAAAGCATGTCTTCGTCAAGGACTTCAGTAACTTCTCCAACAAGATTCTGTGCGGCAAGAATACCGACGTCATGGGAAGCACTAATCTTTTCCAAGTTATGAATCCACCCTGGAGGTCCATCAGGAATAAGTTATCGCCGTTCTTCACCACGGGAAAGTTGAGGAAGATGTACGAGCTCATGGAGGAGATATGCAGTGATCTCCAAGTGTATTTGGACAAATTGGAAATCGACGGTATGTTCAGTAGTATGAAGATTAGACGTTTTTTATTATTTTTTTTTTCCGATTTGAATAACGAGCATGAGCAGATAGGCTTATACCCCAGAATATAAAATATTATGTTACACAATATGTCCACGTCCTAATTGGGTAACTTCTAAGAGAATCGTTTTTGATAATATCGTTATCAAGTTTTTGCTTGCAGACATATAAGGCAATATTTCTTGCACAATATTTCATTTTTCAAAGCAAATAAGAATCGATTCTTCGTAAGATTCGTATTTATGAGAGCTTGATGACTGGCTTAATTGGCGGATCAAAGTCAATTGCAGTGACTATCATGACGGATTATGCTCACAATAATTATTTTTTTTTTTCTTAAATAGTTAGTCTGAAATATATGAATATTAGCGATAGGCTATATACTTTCTATTTACTTGAACCAGTACGAAAATACTATAAATCAATACGCGAATAATTTTTCAGTATACATTCATGATTTATATAAAGGGATGCATTTTTATAAATGTTACGCATATCTTTTAAATGCACAGAAAAAGTTGGAAAGCCCATCGAAATCAAGGAAATCTGCGCGAAATTCACGACCGATCTCATCGGCACAACGGCATACGGTATGCGTTTGAATTCCTTGACAGACCCGAATGCCGAGTTCCGCAAGTCTGGTCGAGAAATGTTCAGAAGCAGTTTCATGCGTTACCTGCAAATGCTGGCCATCTTCTTTATACCACCGATGCGGCCGTACATCAATGCCAAATTTTTCGACATAAGACCAACCGAATTTCTGCGCAAAGCTTTTTGGCACGTGATCAACGAGCGTATCGCGACCGGCATCAAGAGGCCAGACCTTCTGGACATGCTGATCGAAATCAAGAATAATCAGGATAACGGCACAGACGACACCTTCAGTGAGTGTATAATCGCTTTCATCTTTAAGTTCACAATATTTTTTTCACTATCAGTTTTGATAAAAATTTTGATTTGCTCCCTATCTGATGGACCCGTATCACGACACTAGACGTATACCTATATACATAATATCCATTATCAATTTTATAAAAGAATAATTTTCAGACGTTTATTTTAAGTGTATCATTTTTACAATCTACACTTTTATAATTAACACTTTTTAAATAAGCTGTATAACATTTGGCTTTTCATTTTAGAGTTGGAAGGGGATGCCTTGGTCGCTCAAGCGGCAATATTTTTCACTGGTGGTTTCGAGACTTCGTCAACAACTATGTCTTTCGCTTTGTATGAACTGGCGAGAAATCCCGAGTCGCAAACAAAGTTGAGAAATGAGATTCTGAACGCTCTAGAAACGACTGGAGGAAAAGTAACTTACGATATGGTTGGTATGATTTTAATGTTTATTTTTAATTTTGACATTAAGAACTGAGATACTGGTTAAAGTAAATGTACATTAAAAAGTCATAATTATATCGTGGTTTCGTTAGATCACAACGCTGCCTTATCTGAATATGGTGACACTTGAAGCATTGAGATTGTATCCTGTTATTTCTTGGCTGGACCGACTGCCAGAAGCCGACTACACATTTCCTGGAACGAATATTACCGTCGAAAAGGACGTTCCAGTGATTTTACCAATGAGGACCTTGCATCTAGATCCCCAGTATTTCCCTAATCCAGACAAGTGGGATCCCGAGAGATTTTCGGAGGAGAACAAGAAAAATATAGTTCCGTTCACATACTTTCCATTTGGCGAAGGACCACGCAGCTGTATAGGTATAGTATATTTTTGTACATGAACTGGAAAGCATTATACGGGTTGATGTATCTACATTTTACAAATATTTACATTCACACAAATAATTATAAATATTCTAAATTTTTCCTATTACTTAATGATAATTTCTATTATCTTACCAGGAAAGTTCATGCTGTATGATCTTCTAAATATAGGTCAATCTGTCGAGCGAAACTAATGAGTGTTTATCTGTTAATTTACACGTTTATATATACATACATTTTATCTTTCATTATTCTACTGCATTATCTTCATCACTCGAGAGATTATATTTTTTACAAGAAGAGTTCATAGTGCTGTATCATTCTTTCAACACAGATCAATTTATCGATATTTATCGATAATTTTGCAAAAATCTCAAATGCCTGTACTTTAAAATTTTTATTACAATTTTTGTTTCCAGGTACTCGATTAGGATATATTCAAACGAAGCTTGGTATATTGAACTTCATTTCGAAATATGAAGTGACAACTCTTAAGGAAACGAACGTCAAAATAGATAAATTAAATATTTTCACTCAATCAGAAGGTGGAATTCATTTAAATTTAAGGAAACTTTCGGCTTAAATGTATTATTTATACAACAAACGTCAAACTGTTATTATGTTTATTATATATCTCCATTATTCTTTAATATCATTATAAGTATTTTGCAAAACATGAATTCTTGTGATTGTATTAGTAGAATTTATGAAATTATTACCGCATTTACTAGTAACAGTATATATTTGTATTTATGAAATACAGGATAGAGTGCAATTATTGCGGGAGGTGTATCGAAGTCCCTGATTGTTACGTCTATAACGTAACTTTTGATGTTTCATTTTCAATTGTAAGTAGGACACATTGATGTCTCATTGTTTTAAAGAATCAAAATTCAAATTCTTATTACGTTCGCAAAAATGCTGTCGAAACGTGTAAATGTGTCAATGAGCGCTGACACAGCCAAAATGTACACTCAGCGTTCCGTGACGTAACAAGCTAGCGCCACATTTTATGTGTACAATTTCGATACTTTTAAGATATAATGTTTATAAATCTCCATAAACATATTGTGCCATACAAAGTTTTTAAAAGGTTTTGTGCGCAGTTTAGCAAACAGTTCAAAATTAGAGCTCCGTACCGCACGCCAGTCCGACAATTGGTGACAAGTACAAACTAAAAATTAAAGAGTCTAATACATAATCATAACGACAAGAATAAATACGATTATAAGAATAAAGAAATAAACAGTTTCTGTTATCTAAAGCAAAGCAGTAACATTATTTCATTTATAAATCAACCTGATTAAAGCACAACAAGGTAAGGTTTAAATATTTATTAACTAACACAGTGAGAGTGTTAGGCGCGTACTAACTAGTTTTGAATATTAGAGCCTTGCCACTACACCATTCAGTACGTTTTGATTATTATAAATCATTTAGTAGTCAGGACGTAACATGATTAAGAATGTTGTACTTTTTTAATGAAAGGCTACTATTATATTTCTGTTATAATTAGAGAAATCAATTGCATTTTTATGAAAATCAAAATACCCATACCCTTCGTGATCATATTAAAATGGTATAATCATCAGACATGACACTCATTAGAGAAGCGGATGTTAGGTAGTAAACAAAGTTCATTTATTTATCAAACGTGTATTAATCATGTGTATATATATATATATATATCCTTCTAAACATTAGTTTGTGCGCGAACTTTGGTCTTCAACCAGCATTAACATTGATAAAGCATACAAAATTAGTCAGATACTTTCCTATAAAAAATTACATTATCTTCATAATACTCAATCACATTAGAAGTATACAAGCAAGCGAGTACAGTGAGAAAGTATATTGGAAAAATAGGTTAAATGCTTTGAAACAATAAAAGCCACTCTGGCATAAGTACTCCGTGTACAATAGAATGCACAATCACTCGGATTTCTTGTGGCTTTCTCTCTCCTTCATGCACCTCTTGACTATTTTTTCAAAGGAGTAGAGATAAAAGGCACTGATCATTCTAAAAGGTCCCATCAAAACAGACTGCAGAAGTAATTCGCTCAGAGAGCCGTACGGAGACATCCCCGAGCAGAGGGTTGTCAACATGAAGCTTTCAAAGCCGATAATGGAGAAGAATTTTCCATCCTGAAAAGTACGTCAATTTAAAACTTCGCACAAACAAGTCTTTTTTAAGATAATATAATTTAGCGTAAGTAATGCGTGCATAAACAAAATAAATAAAAAGATGCTTTACCAATGTGTCTTTCAGCAGTTTCTCTGCCACTTCTTCCGGCTGTACCAAAGCGGCACTTTCAGATATGAGCTTAGTTTCTAGGGGTTTCGACTTTTCCTCTTCGGCGAAGCCCGGGGTGTCCGTATCCGGCGGAAGAGACAGGGTGACGGACACGTTATAAGGCGTTAATTCCATTACTAAACTCTCGGCTAAGCCTCTTAATGCAAATTTAGTAGCGCTGTAGGCAGAGTACCCGAAAATTCCTAGATGCATGGATAGAAGAGAATCGTTATTCTGAAGTGATGATGAAGTGCCCGGAAATAATTAGCGTAGTATTATATTGTCCATGCAAAGTCTGAGAGCTATTATTATTTACAAGCCGTTATTTTTTTATAATTATTTTTCTTAATTTATAGTCTATTGCCAAGAAAAATATCAAACGCATTTTTTTTAATATGAAGAAGTTGTCAGTGAATCTGTATCCAATAAAATTTGAATAATAAGTAATATAAAAAAATTAACTACAGATAATTAAAATACAAAAATATCATTTTAAAAATAGTTATCTTCATACCCAATAAGCTAGCCTGGGAAGACACGAGCACAATCTTGCCCTCCTTCCTCCTCTTCATGCTTGGCACCATGGCCTTAGTGCAATTATAACTTCCGATAAAATTCAAGTCAATCAAGTATTTGAGTATGTCCTCTTCGGTGTCCTCGATCTTGCCGCATGCCGCGGTACCCGCGCAGTTGACTAGCAAGTCACACGGACCTCTTTGCTGCTCCAGCTGATTGAAGGCTCGTTGAATCCTCTCGAACGAGCTGCTGCTGACGTCCAGAACCAGATGGTCAACCCACTGGTCCTTACTGCGGCGCGCCTCGATGATCTCATCGCGAGCTAATTGGAGCTTTTCTCTGGTGCGAGAGGCTATCGTGACATTCGCGCCCTCGCGAGCCGCGAGAATAGCGAAGGCCTTGCCGATACCGCTCGAGCCTCCGGTTATCTGAAAATGTTTGAATAATGTTTAAGAAGCTCTTTTCAAAGAGATAATTTTCAAATAATATACTTATAAGTCAATTGAATTCATGGCACTTGAAAGTGTTTTCAAGCCTAGCATTGGATTTGAAACTGATTAATTGATTATTAATATCAAACATTTTTTATATCCTTTACATATCTTTAAATTGTAAATCAAGTAAATTATGCAATTAAATTAATTTTTATTTGAGTTCTTTAAAACGATTTTTACTTTATCAACTCATTCAACTGCTCTCACATTTATTTGTTCAATCATTGTTATAAACAAATTTCTATATAGGATTAAGTAAATTAAAGCCAGCTAATACGTATTGGGAAACTTTAAATATATTTCCTATAGCTATCATTAAAAATACATGAATTAAATATATTTTATTTAAAAAAGGTATCGGGAGAACATGCGAGCGACGTGCGTCGAGTTCCGAGTATATATATCTATAGTCTCCGCAAATATATAAGCGGTGTCCGCGGTGTGCCAAAGTCAAACATAACCTCAAACCGATACTCGAGTTTCAAATGCAAAAAATAATTGCATAAAAATCGTTAAAGCAAACCGTATACATATAGCAGCGCAGTTTTAAAAAAATTGATTGGAGCAATTTGGTAAGGTAATCGCAATAAGATATGAATCACTTACAACAACGTGTTTATTGTGCAGTGCACCATTCTGCAAGCTCTCTTTATTCAAGTTCTTCTTGACAATACTCCTGATTGCTTCGTAGAAAAAGACAGCTGAGAGAATACACAGCAGCAGCAAACTGAACGCTAGCAAGCCATATAAGGCATTTCCCAAAAACCAAAATACACAGTTGAAGCCCACCCAAAACATATCTAATACCGTTCACTAACTTTTACTTCACAAACAACGATTTGAACTACTAAATTTTTTTACTTAATTTTCTAGTATAATTCACTTTGACAACTGAGAATAGAATTCAACATTTTTTCAAAGCTAACTGTTATTTCGATGACTGCACCCGATGAATATCGATCGTATTTTGACGATAACTTTGGAGAATTCAAAGAGCGCTTCTCCGTGGCAGCCGGTAGAAGTTACCAAGATCCAGCCGGGAGCAGTGTGCACTGTGCAGACTGCAGTCGGTACGTATTACAGAAATACACCGTAACGTGCTGACACCTACAGGCGAGTAAGATAAGTAAAAACAAGTTTCGTTTACGCGTTACGTTTTCGGTTTTATCGTTGCGCGGCCTTGTTTGCAATTCACAATACGGTAATATCATAACATGTATCAGAAAAATAGACAATATAATCAATTTCGAATCTCCGTTATCAACATATTTTAGGTATCGTTGTAAAAACAGATAATAATCAGTATTTCTAAAATCGAAAACTGAAATTCAACAAGAAGCAGTCTCCAGCATAGCTGCATCCACCAGAATAATCCACATCCCGTCGTCGGACGCACCCCTTGCAGGAGACCACACACACATATAGTCGATTCCCCCGACGCGACGCTGCCCTCGAGATTCGCCGCAGACAAAACGTCAACAAACGCGCCCTCCGAACAGACAGAGAGAAAGAGAGACAGAGAGTACTATGACTCGCTGCTACTGGCAACGCGACTGTCTTGAAACTCGAAAGAGAAATAGAGCTGTAATATCGGGGCAAGAGCTACGGGAGACGTATACCTAAGTTAAAAATTTCCGTGATTACGAAGCGCGAGTGCGACGAACTCGAGTGTTTCGGAATGATGTATGTACACTTAAGTCGCGTTAATCTTGTCTCTCTGTGCCAATGACCCGGGGTAATTCCATTTCGTATTCCCCAGACTATTCCCGTTTCGGAAACGTTACCACAATACCGATTCAATTTCCTCGTTAATACCCTGACATAGAGAAAAAGGGCCCAATCGCGTTATATCCCAAGCACAAGACTATATATGTATATATAAATACATATGGAATACACCGCAGTGTGTCACGTGGGACGTTTTATATCCATAAATACCGGGCTTGCGGTGCTTAACGAGCAGGTGAGTCACCCGCGAGCACCTTGAATGATTTTCCGATAAGGGGAGGGAGCCGGGGGCGCGTTGCGGCTACTGCCAGTAGAAAAAGCCGGATCCGGCAAGACCGCTCGCCAGTATAGAGGGAGCCGGGACTATTATACAGGGGGCGACGGTACAACGCGGCGCAAACGACCGGGCGGGTGCGAGACCAGCTCAGCGCTCTCTTTCCGCTGCCGCATCGATTTTGCTCCGCTCTCGTTTTCTCCTTGTAATACGCTTCGTTCTTCAACTTCCTGTTCCAATCTACTGCTCCTCCCGAATAGAGGATTGAAAACAAACCAGCCCCGAAATATAATAAAACACGACCCACATCGCACGCACGCAGCGAGGAAGAGCGCACGTAACAATACTCTCGACCTCGCGCAGAGCTCTGAACTCTTGGCGCAGAGAGAGAGAGAGAGAGAGAGAGAGAGAGAGAGAGAGAGAGAGAGAGGATCCCAGGACGAGGTGAACGATCGACAGGGCGGCGGCGGCGGCTGGAGGGGGACACGGGGTACGTGACCTTTTGCAGCGCGCGCTGCGGCTGCAGGATGTATACATACGTATACGCGCGGGAGAGAGAGAGAGAGAGAGAGAGAGAGAGAGAGAGAGCGGCAGCGCGCGCAGCAGGGTGAGGTCGCTGCAGCAGCAGCAGTGCCTGCCGGGGTCGGAGTCCTCCCACCCCTGCGCTGCCGCTCTCTCTATCTCGGGGGTGAATGCACGTTCGCCGCCCCTCCGATCGCCCTCCTTTCGCCGCGGCTGTATCTCTCTCTGAAAGCTGCGATTTCGGAGCTTGCGTGCGCACGCGGGGGGCTCGAGTGTTTGTGTGTGTGTGTGTGTGTGTGCATGTGGATTGGGGAAGATTCGAGGAAGTCGCGTGTGCGAGCTAACGAGGGAGAGTGTGCGTGCTGCTGGAAGGAGCGAATCGCTCGCTAGATACCGAGGCCCGGGAGAAAGTGCGCGCGATGTTGGGGCTGGTTCGGAGCCGCATGTCATCGGGCCTATCTTTTTCCATTTGGATTTTCCCGACTGCGAGCAGGAAACTTCGTTGCATAAATTACCTTCCTTCTGAATAAACTTGCTCTACCTCGTGTCCCCGCTATTCCATGAAAAAGTAAAGAAACAAGGCGTACGACGCGCTATAAAATATGCGAACAAAGTATAAGGAGGTGTCCTCTGACACTAGGCGGCGTTGACTAAGTGATAAGTGTTCCCGCGCTGTCATAATATTTCTCCCTCCGAGCAAACACGCGTATACGTGCGCGGACGCTGCATAAAAGCTTCCAAGAAAGCTCTTTCGCAAAAGTGCAGCAGCACAGAGGCGCTGCTGCAAGCACGCGGGACTTTCCTCCTTGCCGGGCTTCGACGAGCGAGAAAGTTCCCGGTTTATTCACCGCTCGCCGGCTGAAAATTAAACTTTCAAAGTTATTAAAAACTTTGCCTTTTTTTCCAACTCCTCGCGGCCGCGCGAGCTTTATTTGTCAAGCTCGGAGGGGACTTAATTAATGGAACTTTGCGAGCTTTTCGAGCGAATGACCGGCGGTTAGTTGTCGTTGTTTTTGATATTGCGAGACTGGAATAAATTACCACCCCGTTCGAGATTCGTTATTAATACGAAGCGAGTAGCCTACTTCCGCGGAAAATCAATGGGATCCGTGTGTAGAGCAAACACGTTTATTTTCTATGGCGATCAGCTATAGCCTCCTACCCTCTATATGTATAGAACCGATTCAAAACAAGCGTGCGAGAATCCAGTCGACAGACACTCCGGCGGCTCCTCGGCTGCGAAACTATCGAGCCGCCGCGTCGGCAGTCGCCGCAGCTTTTCCCGGGGATGCAACGCCCGGCGACGCCAGAACCAGCTGACTCCTATATGCCAGCTCAGCTCAACGACCTGGACTTCTTTTTTGCCGGGACACGTCCCGTCGGCGCTTCTCGCTCTGTGCAGCCGGCCTTCTGTTTATGCAGTGTGCTTGCGATAATTCTAAGCTTTTCCGTTAACAAAAATCCGTCTTGAAATAAACTCGACTGGCTTCATAGAACCGCAGCTGGACCTCTCAACGCGATACACCTTCTCACCCCCCACGATCGCTGCACACGCTCGCACGGTTAATACAACTGCCCCTACAGCGACGAGGGGGGAGGGGGGATGATGGTGCGCGAGACCGAGAATTCGGGAAATTTATAGGATAGCGCGTGCACGCATGGGAGGCTGATGATTGCTCGGGGATGTCTGGGCGTTCATTAATTTTCCAAGGATAAAAATCGCCGTGGGGTGGGCTGCGCGAAGCTACTGCGCTTGACGGCTTATCTCGCGCGGCTCGATCGGAGAGATGCTTACGATATGCTCTGCGAGCTCCGAGTGATATTACCCGGGAAGTTTGCGGAAATTTCTGCGGGTGATCGTCGAGACTTTCGATTCGAACATAGGGAAGGAGGAATTCGCAACACTCGATAGTCCGACCAAACCCGGTGTTTTTCTACTGGCCGCGTTGTTAGTACCTCCCAAAACAAGTTTACGAGTCCGAGTAAAAAATTCTCAATCGACGATAATTGCCAGCCGTGGCAAAACACGAGGTTAGCCAGTTTGAGCTTGTTTACACCTCGAGCCGTGATCCGGCGGCAGCTGGTGTAAGAAAAAGCTCTCCCTGCAGCAGCGCAAACACGAGTGGTAGCCCATTAGACGGCGCTAAAATTCTATTAGTCGATGACAAAGTGCAGTAATTCCCGCACAACACTCTCGGCAGAGAAGCTACACAGAGAGTCGCAGAAACGTTTCCCATCTGCAGTACTTCACAGCCGAAGCCGATTCAATTAAAACTCTCCCCCGCTCCCGAGAACGAAAACAATTTATATCCGCAGACGCACACGAACGCGACCTCCTCCCTCTCGATTTATAGACCCCTGTGTATGTGTGTGGACACAGAGAATACACGTCGCCGGAATCGATCACCTTTTCAAATCCTAACTGTACTGCGCGCAAGCACAAAAGCGTCAGGCGCAGAGCGCTCGCTATCGACGTCGAATTCTCGATGATCCCGCAGCAGCCCTTTGCTCTCTCGTAAATCAAAAGAGCGCCAGCGCGGCACTGGCGTTTCTGGGTCCCCTGCATACACGGCAATCGATTCGCTTTTCGCTGACGCTGAGGTGCGCCCCCCTCCGCCGCAGAACAGGACTCGCCAAGTTTAATTGTCCCGCGCGAGCTTTCTCTGCTTCTGTCGGCTCGAGAGGGAGAAAGCTTCGCGATACGAGTTATGGATGATTTTCGACTTTCTCTGATGACGACGACGACGACGATCGAGCTGTGAACGCTGTTATTTTCAACGAATCGTGTTCCACTGATGCACGAGCTCGCGCGGTTTATTATAGCGCAGAGAAGTGCAGCTGCTATCGAAAATCAATGCGCCGTGCGTTCAATAGCTGCAGAGCTACGAAATCTCTCGTGTATGCATAAGATCGAAGACTCTCCAGGCCGTGTCGTCATCGCGAGCCTCGAATTTATCTCCCCTTTTCGCTTCTGCTTCTTCTGATCGTTCGAGGCGTGCGGGGGTGTATAAAATTCTGCCCCGTCAGTGTGTGTACGCTCGCCGAGCGAGTAGTTCAAGTGCAGATCGAATTTCTAGGATCCTGAGAAATATGCTTACTGCGATCATCCACGTTTATTCGCGCAAACTCGATATAACACATCGCGTGGAAAAAAGGGGCTATGTATTATTCCTGGAAGTTGAAAAGAGAGCTTTTAATTGAAAAACTCGATTTATCCATCAGGAAAATGTGACTCGAGGCTCACGATTAAATCCGGTAATTCAGTGAATTTTCCGGTCTTTGAACGCAAGACAACAGAGTGTATAAACAAATGCATAAAGCTCGGATTTTTGAGGTTACAAGGTGGCACTGCCCGGCCGTTACCCCCGCGACCTCTTCCAGCTCTCCTCTATACCCTCCCTCTTCGCTCTCACTGCGCTGCGCTTTTCTCTTCTCTCCGACTTTCTATGAAAAATAAAGGGAAAAGGAGGAGAAAGAGCGAGCTTCGCTCGGTACGAGGTGCTGCACAACACGTAAATAAGCAGTCGATGCAGCGAGTGCGAGAGTAAACAAGTAGGGGGTTTTCTCGTAGAATGTGTACTATACGATAACGGCTTGATATTGCGATGAGCACTTTTGGGTTTGATTAGTGTAAGTGCCTGGGAATATGGTAAATTTATTTCGAGAAGTAATCTATTGTATTCCTGAACCGAAAATTGAATTACCACCTGCTTCAGAATTTTCAAGCTCGAGTAATGAATCATCCACGTTGTGATTTTCTTCTTGAATATTTTAGACTTTTGCAAAAATACTCCGGCTATAGGAGATCTCGAATCCAGTTTGACCAGCAGAACCAATCGATCAAGCCTATATAAACTCTCGCAAAAAAGCTCTCCGGTCCACTCAAAAGTGCTTTTTCAATTCCCACAACCGAATTAAGCCATATCTATTAATAACCGCACAGTCGTCCGCGTGCGCGAGAGCACACTTCCACTTCCGCAGCGTCGAAAAAGTAGATCAGCCCATTAAAAATGAAAATTCCGGAGAGACGGTATTACAGGGCGTGTAAACCTACGAGAATCACTTATAAGACCCTCTATCGGTATATACGTATAACATGTAAATATACACCCTCTATAAAAGCTCGTTTCTGTCTATATACAAGACGTGCGCGGCTAACCGAATAAAACGTCTGTAAAGCGTAAATACTAAATATAGCGAGGCAAGGTATACACGCCGCGCGCGGTGACGGAAGCTTGCAGCAAACGCGTTAATCGCGCCGCTCTGTAGACCAGAGCGCGCGCAGCTACGTAATTCCACGCAGAACCGGAACACATCCAGGCCCTAACGATAACGCATTCCTGCAGCAACAGCAGCGGCTCTATACCCTCGCGCTCTACAACGCGACCACTATACATGTATAAAGAGAGAGAGAGAGAGAGAGAGAGAGAGAGAGAGAGAAGACGGTGTGGTGCAAGCAGCGGAGCTTGCGATGACGTATACGGACTTTTGAGGTTACGCGGTGGCAGTGCCCGGCCGTCACCCCCGAGTGCTCGGTGCAACCCACTCTCTCTCTTCCTCGAAAAACCTAAGAGTGAGAGAGAGGGAAAAACGTGTGCATCATAGCCTCTCTCTCTCTCTCTGACTCTAGGCGAGGAAAAACGCGGAGGGGGT
>QLSS01000091.1:67203-143843 GCA_024372645.1 Trichomalopsis sarcophagae
GAGAGAGAGAGAGAGAGAGAGAGAGAGAGAGAGAGAGAGAGAGAGAGGGAGCGCGCGAGTGTCTCGAGCGGCAAAGACGTCGCGCGCACATCCGCACGCGGGAATGCATAAGAGCGAGAGAGGACGGAATGCAGCCCTGGAATATTAAAAAGTCGCTCTCCCTCTCGCCTAATGGCGAAGTCTTGTTCCGAGCGTGTCGATATGCTCCGATGTGTAAGTAGATATAATAGCGCGGATGGTTTTTCTCCCGTCGTTACGTACACAGAGAAGAGCGTCGTGTTGGTGTTCTTGCGGCGAGACCTATCTTTGCGAGGTAATAGGATATGAGTTGTGATGCTGTGTCAAGAATCGCTGAATCATCGTACGGATAACAAACATACAAAAAATTTCGCATTTTAACCAAATATTCACACATTCGCTCGTCAACCTGGAATAACGAGAGAAAAAATAACCCCGCGTGAACGAGCCAAGTATAAGTATATAGAAAAAAAAGCTCGGCAGCATCGAAACGAGGTCGCCAGCCCTCACTCTCTCCTCTCCGTTCGTCCCCCTCTATAACAGCTCAACCCCTCGAGTCATAGTCATCCACGATCGCTTCCTCGAGACTCTGTGTATAACGCAGCTAAAGAGAGCACAGAGAGACGGGAGAGGGTTCACTGCCTCGTCGAGAACATCGAAGTCGTCTTCGATCTTCTTTATCGTGCGACGCGCGCCGAGATACACCATAAATAACGCTCGCCGAGCTATTGATAACGTCGCTCTGCCCGTGTACGGATCAATTGCGCGATATTAGACCGATCGCTCGTCGCTCTATATACGGAGATTGTACTTTTATTGTTGATAGTAGGACGGTTTTTCTAAGAGTGAAATTACTTTCGATTGAATCGATGAGCCTCGAATTCTACTTCTATAATGAACCGATAAAATTTGATTATAGTTTTAACGATAAAATTTCTCACGGAATTTATGTATTGTAACATTGAAAATTCTTCACGTATATCGAATAACGTTATTTTAGATTAAATATTTCTGTCGTCATATGCCTTTACGTAATTGAATAGAAATATACATTAGATTCCTGTACTTTTTATTTCACCTGTACACTTTCTGCATCCGATGATCCGTAAAGGCTTAAACTGGATTTGGAGAATTTTAGCATGAAAATTCGATTTTGATTGTTCGTCGGAGAGCTGTAGAAACTGAATGGTGAATATTGAAGTTTTATGAGCCAGTGAGTCGGGAAAAACGATTTTCCAGGTCGCTTCGGTTCCACCAGACTGCTCCGCATTGTTTTAGAAAAAAATCTCTTGAACCTCTCAACGCGTTATTGCATTAACGAATTCCATAATTTTTTTAATTATTGTAAATACATCTTTATTCGTAAAAAATCAATATCCTCTCACGACAAATCCAAACCCAGAGCTAAAATTGTTTGAATTTTTCGCAAACCAAATCAGCTACAGTTTAGAGAAGAAGCATCTAAAACAGACGATCGCCTCGATCCTTCAGAGAATATGCTCGAGCGAGGCGCGGCGCGCGCCAAACGATAATATAACGGCCGGCGCGCGATAATCTCGGCAAATTGCAGCGTATAAAAATCGACCGATTGATGGGGATTCGAGGCTCGGCATAAACGTCGGCCGCACGCCGTATAAAGTGATTTCGAAAATGTATTTTGCCGCTGAAACGAGCCGTGCCTCTCTTGTGGACCCGGTGCGCTGCGCTTGAGCCACTTTGCTCGTCCCCCGATATTCTTTATCCCTCCTTTTTTCCAATACTTTTTTTGCTCTTTTGATATTTCAATCAAGAGAAATTCGCTGAATTTCAGAGCGGAGGAGGAATAGAGCCCCTTTTTTAACATTTGGCGTTGTTGTGTTTTTACGTCCAATTAAACCTCCGTAGAATGTGATCCTTCGGAAAAGAGTAATTACATTCGTTTGCCCGTACGATTTTCCATTTAACAAACAACAAATCGTGCCATCAGAAAACTCATCAGAATTGTAAAATCGCGGCCAAGTTAAAAATATTCAAGCATTAACGTCTCGCGTGGATTAGTCTCCGGCGTTAGAAATAAAATTCAAATTAAACCACGCCTGCATCTGCATACGCAAATCCTTTAAAAACCAACAAATTCCTCTCTCGGACAGACCACTCGCGGACTAAAGAGATCTGGCTGCGCTCCGTTTCTCTCTCGGCCGCGGCGTGGTTCTCCTCATTTTTATCTCCTCGCTGCACTAAAGCCGGGCGTTTCACGGCAGCGCTTTTTCAAATTACAGGCCAAAGTCTGGCCGGGGCAGCCAGGCAACCCCCCCGCGGCCGTTCTCGCCTGCGCGAGCGCGAAATGAGCTGCGCGCTTATTAGTGCGTCGAGGAAAGGCTCGTTGACTTGGCGCTGCGGCCGCCGAGAGCGAGAGTGCATATACTTGTGCGCGACTCGGTGCGCGAGCTCTGAAAGCCCGCGCTGCGCGTCATATTGAAAGGGGAATCATTTTATGAGCTGAGAAATTCCTCTTTTTTCAGCAGCTGCGGTGCAGGAATATTCATTTTTAGACTCGTTGAACATTTTCAACTGCGCCTTTTTGGAATTGTGAATTTTATGGGGAGCATTATGCGTTTTCGGTCTACTGAGCGGCTTGGAGGGCGCAAGCATGAGAAAATCGCATGACATTCTTATGAAATTTTAAGACTTTTACGGAATTGGTGTTTCGTGATCATTGCGGGTAACTCTTGATTAACCTTTTTAAAAAATTTGACTTTCATTCTGGAATTATGGAACATTTAATTTGATACCAAATTCACCCGCATCAAAGTCATTCTTTTCTTTTGAAAAATCGAGCTCTTACAGTTTTGAGGGCACACGAACCAGACCAAGTTTTTTACATGCGTTAATTGGGCCCCTTTTTCTATTATTACTAAAAAATAGCCTTTATTGCGCCTTAGGTAATTAATTACCTGACCGAGTAATCGTTTTTTCCGGCATTAATGAACAGCGGAGGCCGAGATCTTGAATTAAAAAAAAATTGTTGAAAACGACCGTCCTATCGAAAGTTGCAAGCAATTTAAGATAGGGTAACAATCGTCGAAAATGGGGAAAAATGCCGGAAAAGCCAGAATCATCACTTTTTTCTTCGATTTCCGTATAAAGGCTATTTTTTAGTAATTAGTAATTACTAAAAAAGGCCCGTAAGTTTTTGTTGCCATGGAGTTTGGAGGTGGCATGTTTTTTACATATTTTATGTTCAAGCGCATGTAAAATACTTGGTCTGGTCAGTGTGCCCTCAAAATTGCAAGAGCTCGATTTTTCGACCGCGAAGTGTCCGACTTCTTGTAGAATGCCTCACATGAGCAATTCTACCGGTTTTCCGTGGATTCGCATACATGTGCTGAGAAGTTGACCTTTGCTTATCTAATGAATTCTGGCATGAATGTTTTGTTTCCTCCTAGAGGAAGCTTTGTAATAGTAAAATTTTGAGTTTCGTCGAAACTTCTAGAAAATACATTTTGGTGTGTTAGAAGTTTGAATCGAGTGTTTTTAGAAAATGTCGGTATGGATGTGTGTGTGTGTGTATGTGTATAACGTGAAAAGGTAATAAAATTAACTACTTTTCCCCGTTTGGCACTCGGGATCGATAGCACTGTTCGGCAAAAAAAGCAAAAAAGGTGATATTTCCGAAATAAGGTATATCTTCTAAATGAAATATCAAAACCTCGCAAAAAAATATGATGATAGGTTATGAGTTGAACTGAGTATCACAATAATTTTAATTCATTTGACCACGTAGTTTTTCAATAACAGTATAAAAGCTAAAAAAAATGAGTTCTCTATGTCAACATTTATGAGAATAAAAAGGCTTGTATTCATCTACAACTTTGGGGAAAGGTAGATTTTTTAGTGTCTTTATTTTCAAGATCGATGATGGCCATTCTTAGAATTTTGCAAATCTATTTTTTGTGTCTTCTTACTGCTGAATGTTTTCTGTTGTATATTTTAATCTGATGGATGTGAAAATTCACTCCATTTCGATATTGATAAGTTTTGTTATATTTACACTGAGAAAAATGATCTAATAATCATCCAAGAAAAATTACTACAATAACATAGTATTGGCAGGATATATTTGTATTATTACAAATATAGTAATTTTTTGACGCATGAAATATTTTGAATAATTTAATTTTTAACCCTATGAACGCTTATTATTTTTATTGGCTATAAATTATTTTTGAGTCACGTATTTGTATATTAGAATACATAAATGAAGGAATTAATTCTTTTTTTGACGGTATTGCAGCCAAATCTATACGATGTACTATAGTAATTTTCATCACAAATTTGTAAAACTTTTACTATGATCATCATAAAAATTACTAATAACATAGTAAAAATCTTCAGAAATAGTAATTTTTGCTGAACTTATAGCAATTTTTGTTACATTATTTTTTCAAGTGTACGTGCTAATAATAAATGGAAATAAATTATTCAAAGTATTAATACGCTTATATAACATATTGCAGATTTTATACAATAATGTTATATTGAACTACACTATAAGTTTTAAATAAATTAATTCGCACTCATACAAATATAGTACGTGCAATTCGTGTGGCGTTGGCACAATACTATTACATTTAAAACAATGACAAAAAGCGAAATAGGAGGAAACTAAGTGCCAAGGACTTAGCAGCGGTTTTTTCTATCTGATATTGCATAAGCAGATAAAGACTTTATCGAGTCGTATATATAAGGCGGATTCGCGATAAGCTTTTGTTACAGTTGTTCAAATACAGAAGAATACAGAAAATTTCTTCAATAGCCAAAATGAAGTACACGCTCTTCATTCTTTTACTAATAGCAGTTCTACTTGCTGAGTGTAAGCTTTATTCTTCATTTACTAGCAAAATTCAACGCTATTGGCGCGCTCATTTTTATTGCTTACGGCCTGTTTATTATTTTAAAAAGTATTATCAAAATCCCAACAAATAATTCACAATCAGGTTTGCATCTGTATTTGATTGATGTTATTCTTTCTCAAAAAGATAAGTAGTATTATTTAAAAAAAGCAGATTACGACGCATTTTAGTTTTTGAGGTTAGAAAATATTAATACGGCTCAGAATAAGCTAGAATAATTTATATAAACTAAATAATCATATTATTAATTATAGTCGTAAAAATAATCAACTAAAAGATAGACTCAAATCAAAATATTAAACTTAAACTATACTAAAACATTTTAAATTTTGGCGCGATTCAACCGGATGTCTAGCCATAACCAATGAAATCAAGTTTTGAAAGTCTTTGCAGCATCTGGCCGTCTCTTTTTTAAGATTTATACTAAAGCTTGAACAGCGCGCTTCGCGCGCCGTAACCTACTAGACAAGACATTTAGACTTTCTGACTTAGACGCATGCACGTACCATGAGCCAATCACATAACGTCTTTATTGGCTTCACAACATTCGGTCATGACATTTTTATATAGGGATTGCGTACTACAGTAAAATAATGATTAATATTATTAATAATATCTGGTAAAATTAAATAAAAAATCGTTTTAATTACAGCCGTCTACGGATGCACTCAGTTTCAAAATTTCAAGTGCGCAGGCAAATGTTTTTTTAACAGAATTTGGCAGTGTTATGATCGAGTCGACGGTGACTACGATTGCATATGTATTTAGTAAACAGATGTCATAATTTTTCTGAATAAAATCTTGGTAAAGCATAGAAGCTATACATCATTTGATTCAGTAAATAAAAATATTCTTAAAAGACAAAAAACTATGCAATTTCTTAAACAACGTAACTTTTTATTATGGAAATAATAATATTAAACAAACGAACAGTGCAAGAACTTCATAAAATTATATACATGGATAAAATAGATCTTCGTATTATTAGAGTACCTATAATACATAAAGGGTAAGCATACTCGCTACCAATGAATCGACAATTGCTGTATGCTCCCAAGGAATCTTTATTAACCTTCATTTTTGTGTACACCGCAGAGCAAAGGCAATTCTTAGTTCAAATTTTACGAATTGCAACTCCCAAAAATGCAGTCCGTACAAAAATTATAAAAAAAAATAAATAAACTTTGAGAAAAAGGAAAAATTTTTCGAAAAAATACGTGTATAAATTTCCCAAAACACATTCTGGACTGCAGTTTTCGATCAAGCAAATTTCGTCATCGGCGTAGCGAGAAAATTCAAAAAATCCTTCAATTTCATTTCGAGCCGCGGACCATCAATCCCATAACGCACTGACGCCCTTCCCTTCAAGGCTATCGCGAGCAATAAACCCCGGAGCAGCGAGCGGCTGGGCTACAGTAGAAAAAGTCAGGGCGCGGTGAGACAGAGCCTATCTAGCTCTTTGCCGCTGCGCGCCCGCTGTGTGCTATAATATACACATAGCTATATACTGCTACTACACTGATTCTGACTGAGGTTGTAATGGATTTTATACTCTTTAATCGAGAGCTATGCGTCCGGAGTTTAATTTGTAAATAAATCATCAAAATATTTAGTGTAGTTGAATAGTATATATTGAACTTCAGATCAGCAGTCGGAGTTCGTTATATGCATAGAGATACATTATTTTTCCTGCTTACTTTATTTTCTTATTGATATTCACAACAACGTCTTTTAAGATCAGTATGTTGATTGCGTGCTATCGATAAGGTTAAACAAAAGAATAAAAGCTGTTTCATGAAATGAGTGCACCTGATGCTCTTATCTTTGTAAACAAATGAACAATGTCAAAGTAAAATGACTGCACATTCGAGTTACCAGAAGTCAACCCAAGCAAAAATCTGTCTAATTTGTACCGGATGATTCTGGCCTATTATTTTTTTGGAATAATAAAGAGCAAGCATATCATATTATATTATTAATATGTGAAACTGAAACCGCATAGAGGATCACGCTAGTATGGATAGTTTCCAGTATGGATCATTTTACACAGAAAGAATTTTACAATAAAAATTATGTAGGAATTAAGAATCAAAATTACCGTTCTAGCACAGTAACGTAGGGACGCCCCGCCATCTAGAGCAATTTACTGCATCGGCACAGTAAAATTTTCGGTACTTTTTGATTTTTCTCCATAGCTTCTATATTATGATATTTTGTTGTATACATGTTCGTGACGCATTCTTCACGTCGTTTTCGCGTCTTTTTGTCCGTTATCCAACTTGTGTGCTTTTTAGATTTTGAATACTAACAATCGAATCACGTCGTGCGTTCGTTTTTGTTGTTCTGGTTTTTAACGCTAGTATGGAAATCTCAGAAAGTTTGTATTCAGCTATCCTTCCTAAAATTCCAAGTTACTAAATTTACTGAATTGTTTATTATTTGGAGGTTACTACTACTTAATACTGTTCAAATTTCCCTTCCAAAAAAAATTTCGCATATGACCAATAGACTTGACACTTTGAAACAGGAGCCCACCTTGGCTCAGTGGGTAAGACGCTTGCCCATCAAGACAAGGCGCTCATGCGGTCGTGGGTTCGATTCCCGGCGAAGTCTTCTTGAGGATTTTTTCTCTGAAGTATTCGTCGGGAAAAGTTCCCACAGACCTGCAGGATTGTGCTTCATGTAGGACGTATGCGCCCAATAAGCAGTTGACTAAATATATGCCTGAGGCGTAAGTAAGCAACTGGGGTTTTGCTTGACCGGCATCGCACAATCTCACACTAAGAAAAATACCTATAACTAAAACATGTAAGGTGGCGCATCGGAGTCAAGTCAAAATTGACAGACTCCACGGCCAACAAATATAGAAAGAAAGAAAGACACTTTGAAACTAACCTATAAATATTGAAATGATTTGAAACAGTTTTATCGATTTTGAGTGCTTTTTCAGGATATTTTCAGAGATTATTTACATTTTTCTTTTATTCTCGTCAATAAAAACACGTATATCGAGCGTTTTTAATGTTTATTGTAGCCTACTATGCGTCTGTGACCAAAGTAAAGTCATTATTACACAGTGTAAACAAGAGCTTCTTAGGTCACGGATAAGCGTTATGTTAAATTTCAAGGTATGAGATAGGCGATATAAATGAGCAAGACACTTGAACTTTCGGAGTAAGAATATAAAAGCTTTATTCGATACACTTGAGATGAGGGGCGAGAGCAAGTCCCTGTTGCCTCGAGCAGGGCGGATACTCGACTGTAATGAGTTAGCGCGTTCATGTACCTGACTAGATTCCAGCTAGCACGATTTGATTCGGAGAAACTACGTTAGGTATAATAGAGTACAAGCGCGCGAACATTCAAATGATTAATTGACTAAAGATACAATTACAACACGTTACCTAAGTGCGGGTTTAGGTCACACAGTGCTATAAAAACTTTCGGAAAGACACGGCGGCCCACGATTACCGTGCTATTCCGGTAATTTTTATTGAAAAATTTTATCCATGTGTGTTAGCAGCCTTTAATAGATAGAGCTAATTTAGGTCGATTAATTTATGTATATTTTGTCTTTAGGGTCTATTGGACACTTGGAGATTTTAAATTAATCATAGAAAAAATTATGGAGAATATTATTAATGTCTAAAGTGTTCTAAAGTTATTTCACGCGAGGGGATTAAAAATTACACCTATATATTGATGTCGTGAATTAACTATTGCACGAGACATCGAATCGGGAACATTTCTATATGATAGAGGGCTGTTTAAGAACCAATTCCCAAGTAACTAAACACAGGCGAAATATCTAAAATTATCCACACTGAACGCAACTTTTTGATTACTCGGAAAATCAACATTTTGCATTTGTGCAATAATTTGTTCCTATTTTTTTCCTCGTAGAAAATTGACTGTTAATTTGAGTTCAGGCCTTTTTCCTCTTGTACAGTTGCTCAAGGTTTTCGTTATATTATCGACTAATGACAATGCGTTTTGCGCACAGCTGCGAAGTATCATTTGTGCAAACTTTTGCAGCTTATCAAATCGTATATAAACGGAACTTATTCAAATTCCACTTAGAATTATAGAAGTTGATACAGACAATTTTTACTCCGTCGAAATGAAGTACTTGCTCTTCGTTTTCGTAGTTATAGCACTAATTACTGAATGTAAGTTTTACTTTTACTTCTATACTAAAATGGTAGCATATAAATACCGTACAATCGGCGACAGTTGATTCTCGTGTATTTCAAAAACGTTCCACGAAAACCAACTGTACCGTAAGTGTACATGTCGGATATCGCGGCTATACACGAGTCAAAACTATTTACACGTTATTTACTAAATAGTGAAAAATATTAATTGGTGAAATGTACATAAAACCGAGTATTAAAGTATAATAGTACATTATGCAACAAGGGACTAAAGTCGATGATTATTCCCGCGGGTGGGTTTACTGACCGAGCGAAGCGAAGATAGATAACTTTATTCGCGACTTAACTGTGTAGCCACTTTGTTCCCTTGAAAAGTGGGACTTGAGTCAATGCAAATGAAATTTTCAAAAATTTTCAAAATTTAAAATTTTACTCCCGGAAATGAGAGAATAAAGTTACTTTATTCCCGCAAATGGGGGACAAAAAATACACGAGGGAATAAAAATCTACTTTAGTCCCGCTTTTCAGGGAATAAAATGGCTATCATAGTTAAGCGAATGAATAAATGATTTTTATAGCATTAAATTACAATCAAATGGTCGGTCGACTGTAGTATTGAATAGAAAATTATCAATTTTTTCAGCTGTGTACGGATGTTCCGGATGGCAGCAATTTAAATGTTCCGGGAAATGTTTTTTCTCCAAACGGTGGGAATGCATTGAACGGCCCGAGGATGATTACGAGTGCATTTGTACACCCTTGAGTGGATGAAAAATACGTCATCGTATAAAGGGTGCACGATGAAAACAAATAAATAAATTCAAATTGAAAAATAATGTGCCAACGTCATCACAGAACCGTCCCGACATTCGCATCATATACAACAGATCTTTTGTAAAACCAAGTCCATTTCTGGTCCTTGTAAAAGGCTGAAATAAACTTATATATATACAACAGATCTTTGTAAAACCCCTTCTCTCTCTCTCTCTCTCTCTCTCTCTCTCTCTCTCGCATTGGCGGCTCCGCGAGCATAAGTCTCTAGCGCCCTTCTTCCAGCTCGATAATCCCCGGCTTATACAATTACCGCCTCGCTATTAACGAGACTTACACTGCGTTCCTTACTTTCTTCCGGAGTCAGCGGTCTTCTCTCTGCACTTTTAATATCCCTCTCCCCCGTCTCTCGTTTAGCTCCCGCGACCACTGTGTCTTTCGAAACCCTTCCCTCTTTCCCCGCGTCGCTGCATCCCTTTTTCCTTCCCTCCGGAGAAGCAGCGAGCTATAGCTCCTCGTAAATCCTCCCCAGCTCGCGTTATTCAAAAAACCCGTCCAAAATCGCTCTCGTCCCTCTTTCCCTCGCTGATCTCCGTGGCGGCGCAAGAAGCATAGCAGTAGCAGCGACGGGGTGGTGCAGCGAGAGAGGACCGCACACCGGAGCCAGAGGGGGTTCGGGCGCGGCGCAGGACCACGCATGCGCCTCCCGCGGCAGGCTCGCGCGCCCGTGACTGCGGAGAAAGAGACAGCGCACACCGTGGGTCGGGGTGGTTCAATGTTACGGGAGGCCACTGACCCGAGCCGCCCTCTCGCCGAGGCCACGAACCGGAGAGCTACCACCCCGACGATGCACCGTGTGCACTGCGCACGCACACACACGTTGGGAGCGACGGGGAGATATCCCGGGCTGCTTCGCGCAGAGAGAGAGAGAGAGAGAGAGCGAGAGGGAGCAAGGGTGAAAGGCCCCTGGCCGAGGAAGGGGTTGCAGTCGAGGCTGAGGAGGGGGCGAACGGCTCTTATAAATTACCTGGACCCGGCGTTACGACTGCTGATTCTCATCGTTTAAGCTCGCTCTCTCTCCCTACAGTACAGACTCGCACCTTACACGCGTGAGCCGCACTCGCGAGTGTGTGTATATCGCGTGATTTCCGCGAGTTGCCGCGGGCGATCGTCGCTTCTTCCGGCCCTGCTTCTCCCTAGCTTCTTTTCCAACGTAGCACTACACCGATATCGCCTTTCTTCGCGTCTAATGATTCTCCTACGGCCAAGCATATGAGGGGGTTATGGTTGTACCCCCCTTTTATTATACGCGTTTAACCGGCGATCTCGCAGCTGGAATTCGCTTTATCAATGATTCAGAACTTTCGAGAGAGTTTGATTGCGCGCCGTTTTTAGCGCCGGTTTAACGCTTTGTTTACTTATTCAAGTAGTCGCGCCGACGCGCTGGAAATGAAGTAGCGATCGGACGACGGCTGTATTGTCGCTTTAATTACGACGATGGCGAACTCTGCGCTTTTTTAATACAGGAGTCTCGTTTTAGAAATCATCGGCTCGATATCGCATGATGCTGACAGCAGGCGATACCGATGAATGCGTAATCATGTTTTTGATTGAATGCTCCTGTCAGCACGGACGATGGGAAAGCGGTGATGTTTGGTTTATTAAAAACGTATGCATCTAGGTTTATTTTCCGTATTACGAGAGGATATCGGGAACGTTTATCAGCACTGTACGAAAGTCATTGAACGAAAACGTCGTGCAAAAACACATCGTTCATCCTCGAGAGATGCCTCGAGAGCCAAACATCCTGTGGAAATTCGGCGTTCGACTGCGGCGAATCCAGTGATCCGTAAAAGGAATGGCCGGCGAAGGTATATCTAGTATTTTCGTCGACGCCGTAGCGGGGGCACTGACCCGCGAGATTTCTATCTAGGCGAGCTTTATAAATTATATCCCGACTGTATGCGCATTCGCGCACTGCTCTGAGATCTCTCGATCTTTCTCTGTCGTTGATCCCGCTTTATTTACGAGCTGCAAAATACGCGCAGGAGTGAGAGGGAGGAATCGCAGCCCCCGACCAGATGGATCCTCGATTCTCGCCCCGATGCTCTGATGAATATCCCGTAATCTTTGAGCCGAGAGTGTGTGTATAGAGGAGCGGAGCTGATAGTGCCTTGGAAAAATGGTCTGTTTTCCGCGGAATTAGGCTAGAGCCGATGCGGCTTAGATTGCGCGGAATGCAGATGGTTTTATCGAGTTGGAAAGTTCTGAGCGGTCGACTTGATTCTTGGGTAATGAGTTTGGCCTTTATGTTTGTTGTTTCTTCGTTTATGGTGATTATCGTGCTCTCTGCAAGAGACGCTGGTATGGAGGCTGTAATCAATAGACCCTAATACATGAAATCTCTGAAATAAACGATGAGAGACTCATGCGTGAGCGAAAAATGCGACCATACATCCTAATTACAACCCCCCAAAAGAAGGACGCAACTCCATTATTAAATACCTTTCCCCCCCGCGAAAAAATCTGGCTTCCAGCCACACGACTACAGCCTTCCTCTCTCTTATAATTCAAAACTCCAGCGAGAAAACCTACAAACTCTCTGGTCCGATCTCTGTACATCAACAACGCTCACACACACGCGTGGCCGCTGTAATCTCGTCGACAGGGAGAGCAGACCAGTCTCGGCGCAAATCCCACGTACACACGCGTACATATCGAGAGGCCGCCCGTCTGGGCCTTTGATATCTGGCTGCGCGTGGATTTGCTCTCCGTAATTGAGAGATTAGAATCTCGCCGCGCTCGTACACGTGTATAACGATATCGCGAGAAATCGTCTCGTGCGCCAGGGAAAAAGCGACGCCCCGCGTTGCGTTTTTTTGAAAGGTGTGTGCCGCTGGTGTATGATTGGTTCTGTTGTTTGGCTTCGGTGGAGAGGGAACGTTTTTTTTTTTTGAGGCGTGAGAAACGTAAGGGTGAAAGGGTGATTTTTCGAGGGCTGGATTAACTCGTACTCTGCAGTTCTTCAATTTTCGAGTAAATTATTTCACTCAAACTGTTTTATCAAACGTATCATTATACAATATGGATCGTCCCTAGAATACCATGGCGCTATAAACGAATAGACGTCTCTGCGATCAAAGTTCATCGCTCTCTTTCTCTCTCTCTCTCTCTCTCTCTCTCTCTCTCTCTCGGCCATTCAAAGCCTTCCATAATAGCCGACGTATACGATTATTATTAGATTAGTCGCTCTGCGCCAATGTTTCATACCCGAGGCTGCATTATTCATAAGGACTAAAACCTCCTCTGAAAACAATCTCCGAATTAAAAAAGCGAATCCAAAGCCCACACAGAGCAGCCCTTATATAAAAGAAACCTCGAAACAGCTCGCGCGCATCCCTCTCGCTTATTACATTCCCGGGAGTTAATTAAAACATTTTCCAAATGCGAGCAACAATCTCTCTCTCTCTCTCTCTCTCTCTCTCTCTCTCTCTCTCTCTCTCTCTCTCTCTCTCACCATCTCGTGCTTTATATATATATATATATATATATATATATATATATATATATATATATATATATATATATATATATATACGCATTCGCGAGGTCCCTCGTCTGGACGGTTAACTTCCTTCCTCCTTTCTCTCATCTCTGCACTCGCGGCTGGTGCGCGCACAAAAGGGTTATTTCTTATTCGGCTGCGGCGGGGGGCGAGTGAAAAAAGCCGCGGCTCTATGCACACGCACAGCGAGCAATTCGCTTTCATCGCTCGGCTCGCTTTGTTCTTACTAATAAACTGGTTTAATGAGTCGGCCCGGCTTTTTTTCCATGAAAGAGCTGCTGCTGCCGCTGAGGTGCGCTGCATTCGAATTTTTCTGTGTGTGTGTTGTGGTTTCTTCGAGGAGTCGTAGCTTTGGTTCGAGAAAGGAGCGAGAGTTCATTTTTCGAGGGGTCGCCGCTGCGCATTGGCACTCGAGACTCTGCGCGGCGGTATAATACGGCCGCGACGCCGATTTAAAGGGATGAGGGACTTTGTTTCCCGCTCTCGTTGTATTCCGCATGCCGTTTGATTAAGTTGTGCAGCCGTGACTCCTTTGAGATTCGTTCCTTTTTCTCCGCAGCCCTCAGCTCGCTTCTCTCTCGTGCTCGGCTCGGCGTGAAATTGTGGGAACGAGAGAGAGCCGTTTTATGCATCGGGAGCGACGAGACTTTTAAATTATACGAGGATCTGCCTCTCGTTATTCCTATACGTGTCCGAAAACGCGAAGCTCCACCCTTACAGGAGAATCCGTCGAGACCAAAGGACCGTCCTCCCCGATTTCCCGTCGCTAAATTCATTATAAACATCGATCTCGGCCTCCCTCACCTCACTGCTCGACCCCTCGAACATCGCACAGTCGCAGGAAAAGAAACAGCCGATGCATCGATCGGCTGTATCGATCCCCGGTACTCGGGACTCATATATATGTATACAGCTCGACTCGATTCTCTCTCCCTCTGTTATGCTAATTTGTCAACGGTCGCACCTGAGGGATACTGTGTTCTATGTTCGCCGGGGTAGCCGACCTTTGCAGCGCTGCAGCGGTGTCGGGTCCGAAAATTATTCCTGTGTATAGTGAGAGAACTGCATCGAGACCATTTCCACTTGGCCTAATTAAATATCAGGCTGACGTTTGCCGGAGCGGCTGCAGAGTGTATAGGTATATGAGTGTGGAGGAGGTCCGCCGAGGAAAACGAATCGAGGAAATGAGGAGGCGGATCGAGCTCGATATGTTCGACAGATACGTCCTTTGCGTAATGACTTTTCCACGCTGCG
Source organism: Trichomalopsis sarcophagae (assembly GCA_024372645.1). Taxonomy (NCBI): domain Eukaryota; kingdom Metazoa; phylum Arthropoda; class Insecta; order Hymenoptera; family Pteromalidae; genus Trichomalopsis; species Trichomalopsis sarcophagae. The sequence continues at coordinate 81,858 of QLSS01000091.1, forward strand.
ATGCGCTCGGGTTTTCAATTTCGAAAATTGTACCGCTCACATTCGCGTGGAAAATCCGAAAACTCTGTCATCACAATCAAACGCACAAGCTACCTATAGTACGCCTAGAAAATTTCTCAAAACCAGAAACGCACCCCACACGCACATATGCTACACTATCCCGTCCCCGTCAATCCCCTCAAAGCTCGCGCAGCCAATCTGATATTCCCCGTCGGCGCATCTCGGAAAAATTCAAGAATTAACATCGTCCGGAGTTCTCCTCCCCTCGCTGGGCGTCGATGAAAAAAAGCGGCGAACCCCCAGGATTCCTTGGTGCGATTACGGACATCCATCTCCGAGTCGCTCGTTCCCCGGGCGCACGTACGTAAACGTAGCCCGTACGTGCGTCGCCGGCAAATGAGATTCTCTCTCTCTCTCTCTCTCTCGCCTCTCTAAGGTATATAATTCGGCGGCTTGCCGAAAGTCGCCTCGGTATTTTTCCCGGTGTCTAAGGCCTGGCTGCTTTAACCCCCTGCGTTCGATACGCCGGCTGAGCTCGAGAGTTCGAGCTCTGATGTGTATGTGTATTACAGTGCCACCCCGCAGGGTGTACTGGGCTGCATCGACACGCGAGGGGAGAAGTGTGCGCTGACGGCACTGGGCCAGAACGGTCTCGAGGTTTGCTGCTGATGGTGTTTTTCGAAATTTCTTGTAAAGTGGATTTCCGAGCGGAAGTTTGGGTTGTGTTCGAGGCTGATCTAAATTTCGTTATCATTAAAAACTTTTCGAAAAACATATCCTGATGCACGAACATTCCATCGGCGGAACTCGATAAAAAGCGTCGAATCATACTCTAAAATTAAGAGCATTCACGTGGCCCCAACCCCTCAGCCATTCTCGCCTGTAAAGAGCTTCTCAATCAAACTCGCGGGCACATATATTCGTCAACATCCGAAAAAAGGCCGAGCCAAGCTTTTTAATTAATCCCCCCGAAAATGGCCCGTCCTCTCCCTCTATAAACGCAGCTTCAACTCTCACGATTTCCTCCCCTGTATCGTGTCTGCGCGTTATATATCTGTCCCGAGCACTCGTCGACGAGAGAGATAGAGAGAGAGAGAGAGAGAGAGAGAGCAACGCCGACGAATAAATCGATCCGGACACGACTGCACGGAGTGGAGACTGAGAGCCGAAATAATGGGGAAACGTCCTGGGATATGGTATTCTGTATGGGTACAGACAGTTCGCCGCAGTAGGAAAACGAAATTTTTCGCCAGCTGGGCGGGAGAAACGCCGAATTACAGGCAATTATCGCAGACCCTGCGAGAGGCACTATGCGTATCGTGGTGCGGAGTCGAACTATACGGACGGGCTTCAACCCCCCGTTGAGTGTACGCGCATATAGTGGTGACACGCCCCGTTACTGAAAATTCGGTTTGTGTACATTGACGCGCCTTTTTGAGCGATGCGTCTGTTTGGAAAATTTTTCGAGTGCAGCGCCTTTTGACTGTTTTGGGAAATACCGTTTGGGAGAGATACTTGGTCGATTGGAGTAGGTAATTGCAGCAGCTGAGGGGATTGTGGGAGAGGGTTTGGAAAAGGAATTCCGTCGGCTGTTGGAACGAATGCACATTATATAACAGATAATTATCATGGTACGGAATTTAAAAAGTATCGTTTTTTGTAACAAAATCCATGAATTATTCGAAAGCCAGCTTTTTCATTTGTCAGGGTCCGCGCAATAAAAACGTCAACTGTACTCCATCCAAATCTTCAATCGAATTACCGTACAGCTCCACCGCAGCGCACATCCAAAGCGGCAAAAAACTCGAGCTTTAATTAACAAATCGACGCGTGCGCGCAACTATCGCCGCATACTTACTTAATCCACTACGCCGCCAGCAATCCTTGCAATTTCAATAAGTACACTCCAGCTGCGTGCGCTATAGGCATACGAGCCGAAAAGCAATCTCTAAAATATCTCGATCCGCACGCGTCTATGGAATTTTCATTTCGCCGGGGATCAATCAAGCCTGTCGCGCGGTCAAAAAAGGTTCTCTCCTCTCTCTCTCTCTCTCTCTCTCTCTCTCTCTCTCTCTCTCTCTCTCTCTCTCTCTCTCTCTCTCTCTCTCTCTCTCTCCATTACTCTCGTGGCAACGAACTCTCTCTTTGGCTCGAGCGTAGCCGTTAAAAATTGCTAAGCACGTCCCGAGCAGCGGTAGCCACTTGTGATTGTCGCGGGTTTAACGAAGAGGTCTAAGCTCGCAAATTCATGAGTCGCAGCTGGAAAAACAGCGAGTGATCTCTATCGAGCTCGCGCGGGAACGCATTTTCATCCAGCAAAGATATGCCAAACAAACCGCCTCCCCAAAAACGCGAAGCGATCGAAAACCACATACTTATAAGGATTAGCCCCGAGTCCCCACAGGACGCGCACGTGCGACACACGTGCGGCGCCTGTGTGTAATGTTACTACTCGCAGAGCGTATTTATACATGTACAAGAATCTCGTTACAGCACGGAAACACGCAAAGAACGTATTGTCGACTCGCGCCACGATGCAGAGTTCAGACGCACGTATGTAGCCAGAAGGGGAAAGTTCGACACGAGTATAGCTAGGGCTGCCGGCAGTTTCTTCGACTTACCGCGCAGCGGAGTGTAGGGAGGAAAATTAGGGAGCGAGCGCAGGAGACTGCGTATGGGGTACATGCGCGAATGGGAATTTATTTACGCTGGGGATCTATACGCGCGAGACTTTATGGAATTGTAGTTTTCGTATAAATAACGCATGCGCGCGTACACGGGAATTATTTATTTCGAGACGAATGGCTATGGCGTTGATCTAGGCTGATTATAGAGGAATATACAAAGTGTCTCCGATTCCGAAGAGAGCGACGGCGTAATAAAACCACGTGCTATACAAACTATAAAATACACCTCGTTCCTCAAACGCATGCGTCTTCTTACTCGCTAGGATTTACGATAAGTACGCGATGATAACGCGAGCATAACGTAACTCAAATTGATCCGGCCTCAAGCCTAGATGCCAAGAATCCGACGATCGCGCCACTTCAGCTATAGCGGACTGCTCTTTTCGAAACGGATCTCTCTCCTCTGCATCAGAGCAACCCTAGCCACAGAGAGCTCAAAACTCGCAAGACGCAGAGGAGCTGGAGAGCAGCAACATTGTCGTTATATAGCAGCGGCAGTTTGCACGACTGGCGTGTATACATACACTCCCCCCCGCCCCCCCCCTCCACCCGGCTCGCAACCGTCTATCCTTCCAGGCAGCCGAGCGAGCCGGCTGCCAGGGGCGTACGTCGTTATTTCGCGGTGGATGCTGCGGGATCAATAGCTCGGAGAGAGGGGGCTGAGGGCCTGAGGGGGTAAGCACGAGAGAAGACAAACGAGGAGGGAAAAAAGGAGAAGGGTGCGCGATATCCCCCCTTCCTACTTTCTAGACTCCCGGAAGCCCTAGCTTCCCTCTCCGCCGCACCCTCTTTTTTTCCCCTCGTCTCTCTCCCTCTCTCTCGCTTGGATTTCTTTCACTTTTACCTCCCCCCCTCTCTCTCTCCATTTCGCCGGTTTATTTTTCATTTTCCCTCCCTCTCTCTCTCTCTCTCTCTCTCTCTCTCTCTCTCTCTCTAGCTGGTGCTCGCGCTCGGCTGCTGCGCGAGCAACCCCCGGAGTAGTCGATGCATCCCAGGGTCGTTGCTACCGACAGCGAACGACCCGAGCCCGGCGGGTTTCTCTCTCCCTGCGAAGCTCGCATGCTCCTGCTGCCTCTGTGTGCGAGCCTATGCATATATCCTCTTTCCGGACCCGCAATGCACGCATACACCCACCCCTGAGATTTTTGAGGCACACGATCGTTCAGGGATCATTGATTACCCTGTCCGTACGTACGATTGAATTATACGAGCTGTAACGTGCAGTTTATGGACACAGTGGAGAGTATGCGGATTCACGCGTAGCCGCATTGTGTGTGTGTCGGTGTGAAAGAACGAGTAGCGGCGGGAGAACTTTTATTCCGCATTATTGTTCAGGTTACATTGTGCGCGTCTGCAGCCCCGGTGACAAGGGGATAAGAGTGTATATAGGTGATAGACGCCTGTAGCACAATGCGCGATTGATGTGTGTTCAGGTGCAGTGTGTGTGCGTTGTCGGCTCGAAATCGTAAATGCCTGTGTGAATGGAGGGATATGATATTGTGCGGTGCGTGTAAGCGAGGATCGAGGATTCGAGATTTTAAGTGCGCGTGTCTGCGGGAGAAATGGGGATGTAAGAGTTGCCCAGTATGGTTTTTTGAGCTTGAAGCGACTGTCGGGAAAAAATTGTATCAGTCCTATACTAATAAAGACCCAACGAATATTATACTTCCAGAAAAGGCAATATCGCTCGCCCGGGCATATGTATATACGTAAATCCAGCCGGTCGTGAGATAAAGCAAGACATGCAATATACCGGCTGAGGCTCTATGCATGTATCGAGCTTGCAAATGCGCTCAAGAGCTCCTCTGCCAACACTATTGCCCAACGCAGAACATCGTTAGTCGGGATAGGCTAATTTCCTATGATTACGTATTTACCTCGAACGTCCAAAGCTCCAAGCTTACCTCCTATATATACCGCAGAGCTTTCCTGATGCTGTTTACCGGTGTATACCATGATCCCGAATTAGCGGAACGTTTCGATCCGAGCTAATTTTTAATCGATTTTCTCGCTGTTTATCGGATTTTTACCGGAGATAGTTTGGGGGATGAGTTTGGCTCGTGTGTCGGCCCGGGAATTTACATCGTTATTTAGCGATTGATGAGCTTCGTGAGTTTCCTCGTCGAATATTGATGTAACGCGAGTAGACGCGGGAGTGAAGTATCCTACGTGGAGGATAGATCGCAAATTGTTTTTGGAACTAGTTGATTGGTCAATAAGTTTTCACCGCGAAGCCCGATGGCTTCGTCCATCATCAAATTTTTTTTTATTATTTGCTTATCATCTGCAGTAGTGGTTTCGAATTTTTCAATCGAAAAGTATTTCAATGAAAATGCCCAAAATTTTTTAGAATTTTTCGCATGTTTATCATGCGATGAAAAGTATACACACAGTTTGAAATTTCAGTACACGTAATTCCACGTTTTTCGTTTAAAATAAATATTGCACTCGGTTTCAATGAAAAATCGTCTGAATTATTGTTGAAATTTCCTTACAAAGCCTCTCAAAAAATGAAGAAAAAATATACGATTCACTCAACGTTCAGCACGTATCAAATTATAAAACACGACCTTTAATAAATTGCGATAGCTAATCAGCAGGCACAAATGCGGAACATCATTGTTACGAGCGACTAAAACAAAACGATTTTTCACGCCGATACTTACAACACTTTTATAGGCTCCGAAACATCGCAACGTCCATTCTCACATCCGCGAACATCCCTATTAGCTCGGGATCTCGTTGCTATCACCATAAACTTGATCGAATCATCAAAAACTCCATTTTGATACCCCCGAAAAACAAGTCGATAAACTGTTAAACCGATGCGTTCACCCACTGTATACCGATATCTCTCGCCTATACAGCAGCAGGCGGATGCATCTCTCGCGCGAAACGAAAGACGATCGGCGACAGGAGCAGCAGCTCGGCTGGAACAAAAGAGGAGGAAGAGGCACACAGAGGAGCAGTTCTCTCTCGCGAGTTTCAAGGCCGGCTACACGCACGGCCCTGAAAACTTTCATGTGCAGAGAGAACAACACGCGGGTCTGATGTGTATACCTGCAGTTTATATAATATCGCTGCGCGCTTTGTCTTCGTCTCTATAAATGAATTGAGCGGATCCACCGCTGCCGTTTCGAGTGTATGAGGTTCGAGCTTTGCCACTGCTGAGATCTGTCGGTGGTGTAGTGTATTGTTGAGTTTGTTGCTATACATGAGGTATCAGTAGGAGATTTTAGTATAGCGCCAAGTCCAAACTTTCCGACTCTCTACGTTTCTAGATAGCGAATGTAGGTGGCGCACAGGTCACTTTATTTTCCTCGCGAAAATCTTGCGCAAAATGTGCACATATAGTGGTGTGCACATTTTGCGCTCATGCTTTATCTGCCTAAGTTTCTCCGTACTTGCACCCTACATCTCTACGTAGTAATTCGTAGTTTTCAGATTCAGGTGCTAATATTATGATAATCGTTATAATTCGGAAAGCCTATACATTAAACTTGACTTAATGTCCCTGTAATAAGCTGTATATCATGCCCATTATATGAATAGATATTATTTATGTGTCCCTTTATTGGAGGGATCAATCCGGCCACTCTCGCACTTTTTTGGTACCATAATAGATCACTCTGTCGATCCAATAAAATTTCTAAGCCAACGTCCAAAAGGCAATTGATTCACAATAAAGATCTCGTAAAATTGACGAAAACACATTTCCGATCATCTCGTCGATTGGGCTACCACAATGGACCTTCTCTTTCTCTTGTATATTTACCGCCACGTCTCCCGGTAGCAGCATCATTATGCCTCATTTTTTTCGCATCCATCGCGGCGCGTTTTTTGACGGTACAGTAGTATAGATATAGTATATATATAGCAGTCGCGTGCAGTGCACCTTCCCTCGCGCGACCATCGCGACGGAATATCGAATGAGCCAGGCACGAGCGCCGGGTATATGGAGAGAGAGAGAGAGAGAAAAAGCGGCAGCGTGTTGCCCGGCTCGAATATGTTAATTTACGGCCACACAGAGGGCAATATAGTTCTTTCGGATAAGCGTAGTATAAGCGGCGCGCCGAGTGTGCTTAATGGGCCTCGCGCGGAATTTCCGAGACGAAATTTTTCGATGGCAAACTTTCGATGCACATCGGTGAAATTGAAATTTTCGCGTCACAATCATGATTACGACAACGACGAAAGACACTTTGTGTAGATTTCATTAAAGAAACCGATAAGAAACGAGGCAAGCTGCTGGCGTCGGCGGCAGTCTGGTCCAGATTCGGGGAAGGCTCTCTTCCTCTCTATCGCGCACCTTCTCCACACTCCAGCTGCAGAACGAACAAAAAGACCGATAGGCTGCGAGACTGCAGCGACGAAGACAGAGAAAGACAGAGAGAGAGAGGCAGACACCGGACGCAAGAGAGGAGGAGGAGGAGGAGGAAGAAGGAGGCCGGGGAGGACCGAAAAAGAAAGGAGACGACTCGAGCGCACGCTTCTTCTTCTTCTTCTTCTTCTTCTTCTTCTTCTTCTACCTGCTTCGCGGCAAACGCCGGCTGGTCGGCGGTATTCGCCAGGTCGTCGTCGTACTGCGCGCTGCGCGCGAACAAAGGCCGAGCGGCGAAAGCGAGGATAGTACGAGGAGGGCATTTTCGGGGCCTCCTGCGCAGAGAGAGAGAGAGAGAGAGAGAGAGAGAGAGAGAGAGAGAGAGTCGAGAGAGGAGCAACAAGACAGCGCGACGATGCCGGCGAGAGAGGCAACCTGCAATTTCCGAACGAGCTGCTGCGGAGCTTTGTGTCTCGGTTTACGGCCGCCAAAGGCAGACCGAGCCAGATTTCGCCGGCGTATAGAAGGGAGAGAGAGGGAAGGACAGTTTAGAGGAGAGGAGGCACCAGAGGAATCTGGATCAGGTGATTTGCAGGGAGACTCGCCGCGGGCTTTTGGGTTTTTTCCTACGGCGTTTAGGCCACTGCTGCAGCGTGGAATAGAATTTCAAATACGGAGTATGAATACACGCATTCCTTTACATCCACTGTGTTATCGTTGCAAAATTAAAGCTCGATCCCCTCGCGCTTGACAGCATTGGCTCTGTACACAGCGAAGCTCTTAACGATCGCAATAAAAACGCCTTCGATGACGACTGACGCAATCCGCGAGCGTTTAATCACTGCTGCGCTCGTACAATCGTCAGAGCCTAAATATTCCACTTCGCATACCTACAGTGTAAAGGTACAACAGTATAACGTCGGCTGCGAGCTGGGATTAGGATAGAGGATGGAATGCCGCCGAGAGGCTTTTGTTTTCAGCGACTTTTCGAGCAGGTGTTGAGTGCCGAGGAGAGAGAAGGGAAACGCGTAAAAAGTCACTCGCAGAGCGATTTATGATGATTCGAGAAAGATATGGACTAGCTCGGAACGCGTTTTGTTGTTTTAATATCGAGCGAAGACATACGTCGCGAATCGAGAGCTTTTACGAAGCAAGATTAGCAGCGGAAAAGTACGACAATAGTGTTTGCATTATAAAGAGTAGCGAGGCAAAGGTCACGAAGAAATTCATTACGGCCTTTCTAAAAACTCGTGTTCCACCTGTCAACGACGCCTTCACGGCTGGGCTATTCTTGTCCGCAATAATATCGCGAAACGTGCAAACGACTTTTTTTTATAGCAGCGATAAACACGAATCGCCGCAGCTCAACTTCTTCAAAGTCGGTTAATATAAGTCATAGCTGCGGAATCCAATAAAAAGAGCCATCGCGGCTATATAAGCCAATAAAGGACTGAAAAGTCATATATCCCGTGCATGTATATGTATCGAGAACGCGTGTTACTTTCAGCGCATCCCTTCATTACACACCGCGATGCAGTCCAATTATGTACAACATCGCAATAGAATAATATTTTTGCGCCCCAAAACAGCCCGACCAATTAGCGCAGCCTTTAACGATCCGCGGGAAAACACAGCAGCGAATCGCCGAATTAATCAACGAGGCAGCAATTAAATTTTTCGATCGCCGCGACACTCCAGACACCAATTATGCACTGAGCAAACACGCTATACATTAAGCCTTCGATTATCGATCTCCAGAAGTAAAAGCGTCAACCCTCTCGCAACGTATTAACGTACACAAGACGTAATCGCAGATGCTAGTGCTGTGTACAACGCGCGTCTTGGCGACGCGTAATAAAAGGGTTGCGAGAGAGAGAGAGAGAGAGAGAGAGAGAGAGAGAGAGACGCATTAATTAAGGCGGCACGAATGCGGAACAGCAGCTGCAGGGAGTACTTACGGTTGACGAGTGGCGCCAAGGACACATGCGCAGCGTGTGTGTATGTGTCTGTACGAGCTCCTCTCTGGCAAAAAGACGAAAAGTTAATTTGGAATTAATTAGCACCCGATGCGTATGTGGGATGTACAAGAGAGAAGGAAGTTTATTGGCTGCGGACGCCGGGGATGTATATATAAATACGCTGTCGCGCGCTCGCGGGTATTTTGTAAGTATTTTGTCAAGGTATGCGCCGATGCAGGTACGGGCGTTGGAATTTCAGGCAGCGGCTGCCGAGCGATTTTCACTGTTTTTTTTTTCACCGAGGGGCTGAGCTTTTTCAGCTGAATTCCTCGATTATTGAGGATTATTTTTTCGAGCTTGCTAAAATTGCGGATTAATTATTTGCGTTCAGCTGAGTTGCTTTTACGAACGAAATTGATTAATTCGATGCAGAGTCATGTCAATTTTCACAGCTCGCGTGTGAAACTCATTATAGTCGATCAAACCCTACGACAATAATACGATCGATTCAATTCGCACCTTCTCTTCCGAGCACTGGCGAAATGACGGCCCATTGAAAATCGATCCCGATTACCGATTACCATTGTCGCCGGCCCCAAGTACTTCGGGTTCTAAACCTCTCAACGGGCGCCCGCGGTTTAACGAACGCGTATAATACGCTTTTTGTCAACCGCTCTATATACCTATATTTATAAACAGCGGCGCGATCGCAATTAACGGAAACCTGCTCGCGGGGCTCGAAATTAACGAGGGGATCGATTATCGTAGGATTTGGCCCTTTGTGGACGTGCGAGGAGAGAGGGAGAGATAGAGGCTCTAATTTACTGCTGATTTGGCTGCGCAATGAAATGGCAAACGATGCTCGTGACTGCTCTTGATGTTCCAACCTGCTATGTACATATAGTTACTATATATGAATTATAATGTAATTTTTATGTATTCCAATAAATAATTGTTATATTCTAAGTGATTTGAATCTTCGCGCGAGTTTCATTTTAAAGCTACTAAAATAATCAACGAAAATTGTTTAAACACTTTAAAAAGTAATAAATTTTATGTTAATATCCACACTCATCTGGAAACTATATGTGTTTTAAGCATATCTATTAGTATAAAAGTGGCCTTCGAAGCCCAAATCGTAAGTAAGTTTGCGGTAGCTGAAAATGGAAATTCTGAATTTTGGCCTTCGAAGAAATGTCGTACCTGACAATATGACACATATAAACATGGTTTTATGTTTCTTACATTATATATGAATATATTTAATTCATTTTTTCAACAATTTGGGAAAAATATAAACAAAAAATTGAATTTTTTGACTGTTTAATTAGGTGTGTCTGTCCCCTTAATAGTACATCCATTTTAGAATATGTAGTTTTCGTTAATAATAGCGAAAAGCTTCCCAAAATCTTTCCAATCGTTATACGTTTCAGTAGATTTTAGATATGATACCCGAAATAACAATCAACATTGAAAGAAACGATCGAATACAAATCCTTTGATAAAAATCACTCTAAAAACCAATTCCAAAACACCAGTTTGCAACTGATTTTTAAAGGCCGTCCACCAAATCCCTCCTACCCGAAGCGCGCAGTTCTCGGCCGCTCAAAGCAAAACATTTACGAGAGAACAATTGAAAATCTCCGGCTTAAAATCTTGAACGAAAAATCGGTATACGCTTCGTGAAAGCCCTGCGCGACTAACGACTTATGAAATAGAGCACGTCGAGCGTTAAAGCCGGGAAAAATGCGTCGCACTCCCCGATCGCAAGTCGCTCGAGCAGCTGTAGAATGCATTTACTAGTTTTTTTTCTGTCTTTTCTATAAAATTCGTATCGCTTCGCACTGCGATGTGGAGTAATTTTTTTTTTCTTCGTATATGAAAATGCAAACATTTTGTGCGAATATATGCGTAGAATTATTGTTGATGTTGTGTGGTATGTGTTTTTTTTTTTTCATTAGCCGTCTGGAACGAAATGAATGCGTAATTCCGTTCGTTGTGAAAGAAAAAAATGTGAAAAAATTTATTTAAATTGAAACTCGGTATCGGGCGATTCGAAATTCGAATTGTTTAAGCAAGTCTTATCCAGAATTTTTCTATCTCTCTCACCCCGTACCGTTATCCTTTAATCTCCTTTTCTCTATATATTCGTCGTCTGTTTGATTTCCCCTTCTTGGCTGTCTCTCTGTCTTTCTCTCTCGAAGAATCGATACTTGCTGGCATTATTAAAAGTCATGCGTCTGCACACGTAGTCACATATAACTTCATATACATGCGCCTTTCACCCCTCGACGTATTTCTTCTGAACTTTTTTCTTTGCGATAATATACAAAAATAGATGACAATAATTAATACGCGCTCATTATGAATTATGAACTTAATTAAAGTGTCAAATGCATAAGTGGGCGGCAATAAATTTAACGCTGAAAACGCGAATAATTAAATGCGCGTGAATAATTGTCGGCTTCGTCGCTCGTTGCATCAGTATACTTACTTAATGTCCATACGAGCTTTATCAGTTTGTTCATTGACCGATGCAAGCGCGCCTTGCGAATCGACGATTTGGCGATAACCTTATCTCTATATACTGTTGTGAATTAATTCATCTTTGCAGTACAATGACAGGAGAACATCGATCAATATTTAACTTTTCGCACAGTTTTATCATACTACGCTTTGTATATTCAATGAAATTAAGCCGATGCAGCCGTTGATTCATCGTCGAAACATTATTTTGTAAATTATTTAGTTTTGCGTTGAATCATTCCTATATCCTGCCAGATAGTCGACGAGGGAATAAATTCTGATCAGACTAAGAGGTGCCAAGCAATACTATCCCCGATGACTCAGAGTTTATTCCACTGAGTCTCGTAGCTCTTTAGTTTCTTATTTACTCGATGTTACCCTTCCCTGCGAGAAATATACCCTGTATGATAAGTCAGAACGGCGAATTTATTCAGCACGTCCGCAACTAGGCGCGAAAATTTGATTTAAACTAAAAAAAAAAAAAAAACAATAACAAAAACTTTCGAAAAACAAGTATTATTTTTTTTTTAATTTAACTTTCGACAACATTTACTTCAGAAATTTCATTCCTATATACCAGCACTCAACTTCACGATCCGCCAGAAAGCGAGGCACATCAGCGATGCATCAGCGTTTTTCACACCTCATTCATCAGCTCGCGCGCAACCCCCGCAAATCAAACAGAGCGACGCAACAGCAATATGCAAGCGAAGTTTGTATATGCAACGGCAACCCTCGCACGCGCATATGTCTACATGTACATAAGAAAACCGCGCGGCGCGTGGCAGCCCACGCCTCGACACACAGGGCGTCGAAAGTTCTAGGAATTTCCTTCGTTTTTCACGCAAGAGCTCGCTAGTTTTATAGCTGCGCCATGAATACTAATATAGAGGAAGAGGGATGATGTAATGGATTTTTACTGGGATGTACGTACGTCGTAGAGTGACGCGAGATGTTGGAATTCTTTTTTTCCAGTGTAGACTGGATGCCGTTGAGCTGTACATTCTTTCCACCCCTTTACACCGTGGTTGATTTAAAAGGGCGCTTTTACGCGAATTTGCGTACTGCAACGTTGCTTTATAGCTCGTTTTTGTTGTTTGATTTGTTAACGTCAATATTATACGACTGCAGCGAGCAAACACAAAACGCTAGTAATGAAATTCAGCAGCTTATCGCAGCAACATATAGCGAGAGAACCAATCGCAAACGCGATATTCAATTAACTCTTTAACGTCGTGCCGCCGTCCCGACGGTATTACGCGAGGTATTACGCTTTTCACCAGTGACAACCGCGCCCCAACGACGTTACACTGCACTGATGCGGGACTGCAAAAACGAGAGAGAGAGGGCGATTTTGGGAATCCACAATACAGCGCGCGCATGTAACAGTAATAATTTATGGAGCAAACACGCTTTTAATTGTTTTCGCATAACTAATTTTCAGCCGCGCCTGCACACATGTCGCTTTTCGTTATACGTTGTATGTATATTGGTAGACACACGTCGACAACGGATTAATGCGCGGAATTTTCCGGAACGAACGACTGCTTTTTGCGGATAAGCTTCCGGTTATTTTTCATCCTGTTGTCTCGACCGAACGATTGTAATGACGAAGCTTTATCGATAATAAATAAAATTCGCAGACCCTTACAACAAGACCGAAAAAAAAAATAAAATACGCAAATACGCGGGCGCGCGCAGCGTGAAATCGGCCTACATATATCGTCCCGGGCGAAAACAAGGCAGAGCCGAGAGAAGAGCCGGTAAGAAGCTCGAAAATTTCCGAAGCGACGAGCGCCAGAAACGAGTAGGCGTGCGCGCGGAGAACGGCTGCACGAGGAATGACGGAGCGGCCAGGTGCTCTCTCGTCTGCTATGCGGACCAAAGTGCGTTGAACGTGTGGCTTGCGCGCGCGTAGATGGAGCGGATCGGATGCAGATAAAGGATCTCTCTCGCCAGGGGTGAATTTTCGTGACTAGCTCTTCGTCATTTTATCTTTGGAATTTTTACGTTTTTCTTCCTCACGATTGTATTACCAATGACATTATTGCGTTTCTTTCAGAGTAATTGTTCGTCCGATGCTTCGCGGTGCGTGGATTGTACTTATGGCCGAGGTGAACGTTAATTTGCGAACGTTTTGAAAATACCAATAAACCGAGCCAAGGCTCGATCGAATTGGCCAATCCAACGCGTGCACAACGTTGGAGTGGATCGCGTGCCACTACTAAGCGTGACGTCACGCTTTGCCGACCACGTGATGCGAGAAATACGACCTTTCCTACTGTATAGTGTATATCCTCTGGTGCAGTGTATTTGAAAAGACACAACACCGGTAATTTTCCTATAGAATTTATCGCGCATATAACGTAGAATTTGTACCGTATACAACCTGGCACTTGAAAAAAATTTCCCATTTTCACTTAGATATTCCAGTCCTCGACTAATTCTAAACACTCATTATATATCAGGGAAAAAGAATGCCCGACTATTATCGCCCAGCGGGACAGCCCATTATATCGCTACAACTTCGAACTTGGCTTATCCTTGACGCGATGCATATAGCGCGAGCCTGCGGCCCTTCGAAGGCTTCTCTCGTCGGGGCGCGCGCGCGCGAGCGCATACGTATATAGGCCTGTGCGGCGGCACGAAAACACGCGAGCAATGCCAATAACAACTCGGACGAGACAGAGGTAGGTTGGTATGGAGGTAGGAGGGAAAGAGGGATATTCGGCTTCGGACCTGCGTATGTATATAGCTATATAGGTCCCAGGTGGGAGGCAGCTGCTAGGCGGCCGCCGCTGACTGTCCGCAACACCTGCCCTTCTTCCTTCCTTTACTTTACTTTCCTTTCCTCCTCCTCCTCCTTCTCCTTCTCATCCTTCTCGTCCTCTCTCGAATGTGTATACGAGTGCGTACGCCTCGCTGCTTCTCCTGTTTTTTTTTTTTTTTATTTATGCAGTTTTTGTTTTTCTCAATGCCTCTTTTCTCTGTCGGCTCGGTTCGTTGGCGCTCGTACGCGCTAAGCATTGTTGGAAGAATGCTTTGGAGAGTTGGGAGTATTGATAAGGATTATGCGCAATTATCAGTCTAAGAATTAATTTTGTATTTTTTTTAATAGCCTCGAGCACTTTTATAACGTGAGAGGATAAAAGTGCTTTTATTCTATTAAAACCCTTCTTTAACATTATTATTACATATGACAACTGGTATATCTATACATTATAATTAAAATGTAGCGTAATTTCATAACGTATTTAATTCATAAGCAAATACAATTTTACCAAAGTAATCATCAATTGAGCATTCGTCGTTGTTTGCGTCATAATTTCATAGCACTTTTTTCCAAGTAATCAGCATGGAAAACAAAAAACAATGCCCTTATCCGATCCAAAGTTTTGAACAAAGTTCATCATCAAGGCTCTGAAGTTTTGGGCTGATGCGGCCATCAAGCTTCTTCTTCTTAAAACCCCAGTCTTTTAACTTTGCACATTTAATATACCTTTTTTAGCCACTCTTATTTCAAACTCGTTCGTTTCGTCGTCGTCTTTCTCCCCCATTCTTCCTCGGCTCCGACGCAATATCCCAGGCATAGAAGAGAAGACGCTGCATTGTATAATGACCAAAATCTCGTCTGGAAGATTTTTGAAACTTCACTCTCTCTCTCTCTCTCTCTCTCTCTCTCTCTCGTTCTTCTTTTCTCGACACCTTTCGTGTGCTCAATGCGTTTTTTGTTAGCCGCGTTCCGTCCGAAACTGTGACGAGAAAAAGGGCAGGTTTCTTTTGTTAATTTCTGACGGGTAGTCCCTTCTGGCCATGTCTCGGAAATAATCGCGTTTTTTAATGTGCAGCGTCTGTAGAGCTCATGAAATAAGCAGTTTGAAGATTTCTCGTTTGTCTTGAAATCAATTTCGTTCGCCAATGACTTCTTAGAAATACGGGGTATTGAACTGTAGATGCGGTTGAGTAAAAAAATACTCGGCTGGTTTTTTTTTTCAGTTGAATTATACCCATCCATTTTGCTGAAATATTTTGGAACACTCAATAAAGAAAATCAAAAAATTTCAATCTCGCAAAATAGGATTTTTCCTCTTTTTATCGGTTTTTATGACTATACTTGAAATTCATATTTATAATTCATTGTTGGTGATTACTGATTAGATCATTTTATTTTTCATTGATGTAAATAAATATGTATGGGAAATATAGGATCTACAAGCGTAAAGTTTATGCATCTATCCATGCAGTTACAGCACGAGCAGCCCAAGTAGCAGGTAACAAAATACAATTTCGGCATTGGTGCCACACCTCTATATGTATCCAGTTCGCGATAGATACTTGTGAGGTAAACATAAAAGAACGTTTGCGCCATCTATGTTCGCTGGTGAGTTTAAGTGGTGGATGAAGCGCCAGTCTGAAACTCCTTTGCAATTGAAATTAAGTTCAGGTCATAATACGGCATAGTGTGAGAAACGATCGACTAAAAATTTAATGAATAAAATGAGATCTAGTTCCACGGAGCTTCGAGAAAAACATCATTAGGTAGCACGCATGCGCTGCAACAAACTGAATACCGAGGCTCACCCGCAGGAACGGGTTAATTTTACAAGACGCACCTCTGCGTTTACCGCAGCAGAGGCACCGCAGCTCCTTTGAAGACGCTATATATAATAGCAGAAGCAGCAGCGGAGAGAGCGAGAGCTGAAGGCGCGCGCACGCATGCGGGAGACAGGTGGTGGCGAGCGTTATCTCGTTTTTTTTCTCCTCGTTCCTTATCCCCGCAGCACCTTTCAGCCCGAGAGCCTCTCCCTCGCGTCGTCATTACTATTATTAGCTAACCGATGTGTCGCTTACTCTCTCTCTCGCTCCGTTTCCCATTTTTCCGTCCATAGGACGAAGCGCACACCTTCTTCTCCTGCGCGCATTATCAGGCGTCAGTATCTTTAGATATGCTCCGCACGCTCGTGTTGTGTGTGTGTGCGTCGCAGGTTTTGGTCTTTTTGGTTTTTACGCTCGAGGGAGGGAATGAACTCGGGGAGTGATTCAGCGAGTTTGTATATGGGGAAGAGGCAAAGATGGCGACTTTTTGAGGAAATTTGAAAATTATCTTTGTGTGATAGAGCAATCGAATCAAGCGAAAAGGCATCGAATCAAAAGCCAGTTCAAACGAATTCCAAGAGCACACACACACACATTTTTTGAAACATCATATATTTGCCGAGCAAACAGTCGAGACACTTGCCCTCTCCCTCTCTCGTTTTTTTTTTCCTCAAAAAGAAAACGAAACGCAGCCGTTCTCTCTTAATCCAGCAGCCAAATACTCGAATGCGCGCTCTAGCGCTCGGTACTTATTCCTTTGAGCGAAAGAGAGCCGGAGAGAAAAAAGGCTCTGCTCAGGGTATGGAAATACTTCCGCGCGGGGCCGGCAAACAGACTCCGAGTACTCTGGGAAATTGGCGGACGAACGAGAGAAATATCCTGCGGAAAGCGCACGAGAGGGAGAGCAGGAAGGAAAATTCGTGAATAGAGTGTGGGCCGAGGCTGGCTGGCCCTCTCGCAGTTTCAATGACCCTTGCAGAAAAACCTAGCCCCTTCGCGCTTCGCCGAAACTCGAGCTGACTAAAATCTGACGGTAATTCGATACGAGCGATTCGATCGAGAGATATTTTAATTAGAGAGCTTTCGGGGTGGAGGAAAGAGGTTCGATTTTTCACTGTTTTCGCCTTTCAAATGTTTACCGTCGCGCGAGCTTCCGATGGCCCCGTTGATTTATGCGATAAATATTCGATCTAAAGAGAAGTGCTACTTTTTCCGCGCGCTGGTCAAATTTATCGCTCGC
This sequence comes from Trichomalopsis sarcophagae, assembly GCA_024372645.1. NCBI lineage: Eukaryota > Metazoa > Arthropoda > Insecta > Hymenoptera > Pteromalidae > Trichomalopsis > Trichomalopsis sarcophagae. Next base: position 99,186 of record QLSS01000091.1, read on the forward strand.
GAATAGCGCGCATAACTGGCACCTACAACAGCTGCCCATGCGATAATGTCAGTTGCACGTACGTTCGACATAAATCTCGAATAAAAATCTGCCTTTCGAATCGCTCAAAATTTCAAAAATCACGAAACGAGACGAGAATAACGCACGCATAACGTCTCTCCGCCGTCTGGCCAAGAGCAGAACAGTCCTCACACCCGCTATATCGAAATCCCTTTAGCGAATCGTCTCGCTGAGACGCGTATCCTTCTCCACCCTCTGCAGACGGCAGGGGGCCACCCTCGCAAGGAAGTCGTCGAGATCGCGCGCCAACCTCTTTCTCCCGTCTGCGTCTTTGTGCTTGCACGCAGTTATACAGTCGGGCGTCCTTCGACCCCTTCGTCGCGTTTCCGATCCTTTTCTGCCAAAAAGAAAGCGAGAGAGAGACGACGACGAGCTGCGCATAAAGGGATGTCTTATTAAGCGGGGATAAAGGAGCTGCGAGCGGCTGAAAAATTATTCCCGAGTTCGTTAAGGATCGACGCGAGAGAGAGAGAGAGAGAGAGAGAGAGAGAGAGAGAAGGAGGCGCTGAAGTTTGCTTTATTTACACGCCGGCGCGTATAATAACGAAGCCTCGAGACTTTTCTCGATTGCATCGCGCTAACGAATCTCTCGAATATAAGTACCGCGAATGAAAACGTAAACGCCGATAAATCAGCGGAGGAAAAAAAAGAACGACAGTCGCGCGAAAAAAAGCAGCCTCAATCACTCCTTACTTTTTATCGCCTCTCTTCCATCTCGCGCGTGTACGACGCAGCTTATGTACCGATATCCATCCGAAATAATCGGCGCTCGACAAAGAAGCGGCTTTCGAAATCTGTCCGAGGGAGAGAGGAGTTATTTCCAGCTGCTGCTGCCGCTCGGCACGTTTTGAGCGTCTTGACGGGCTGCACGTGGCAGCCGCACGCCGGGACACGCGCCGCCACCACCTGCTCCTTCGCGACCTCCTTATTATCCCCACCGAAGACGTTCTCGAGGCCGGTTTTGAGAGTCGTGTGTGTGTGTGTGTGTGTGTGTGTGTGTGTGTGTCGTGGGTCCGATGTAGGAGTGTTGGCACGGGCTGTTTTGGAGGTGAGAGAGGTGTGTTGCATTGGAGAACGATGGAAGAATTTTGGAGATTTTCGTTTTTGATAATGAATTACGGCGTCCGTTGTTTGAGTTCATGTGATGTAAATGCGAAGTTCCTTTTAATCCAAGATATGATGCTCATCAGCGAACCGATTTCCAATTACACCTCGAACAGAAAATTATAAAAATTATCTACCAGGCAAAAGATTCTGATTGAGTTCGTATTGCACAGCAAAATTAAAAACCTATTTACAGAATTTCAAAAGCAGCGCACCCCTTATACCATTTCATTTAGTAGTTATAACGCACAAATCAACTCGAACTTCGAGCAAGTCATCTGGCAAACGTGAAAACAGAAAGAAGCCGCTTTCACCGCGTGCATCCCCTCGAATTTACCGCAACAGCCTACATACCAAGAACACAAACATCGCATACTTGTATAGCGCACCGCAGCGGTCCGTGAAAGAGTTCGAAAAGCAGGCGCCACCGGACCGTCGAATTAACGGGGACCGGAAACGCGCGTCCTCGTTAATTCGACGTTAATTCACTTTTCTAAGGCAATACGACCGAAATTAGGCACATTGTTGCCATAGGCACGACGAGGGCTTTGACTCTCACACATACGCGTGTATAAATGAAGTAACCGACTACACGATCGCACCTACGCGCACTTCCCTTCGACACACACACTGTATAAGGGGGAGAAGCGCGTCTGTCTGGCCATTAACTTCGTTGTCCTTCTCCTACTCGCGCAAAGTGTATACCTAGCCCACGCGTACAGGGCCCGGTCAAACCAAAAGCAGCGATGTATATGTATAGGTAGATAATGCGCGCGGAGAAAGGGATTGCCCGTTGGGGCCGCGACGTGGGAGGGATGAAATTGCACCCTAAAATATTCAGCAGACACGAGACCTCGCGAGGGTTACTGCCGATCTGCGTTTCGTATATATATACTCTCTCTCTCTCTCTCTCTCACTCTCTCTCCGCGTGTCTGTCTCATCTGTGTGCGAATGGGTGTATGGATGCGAGAAAGACAAAAGCCGGAAAAGAGAGACAATGAACGGAAAGAGCGGAGGGATGCGCCGAATGAACGAGGCATAAAAAGCAAGAGAGAATAAGAGCTTTGGATGGGAATGTGATGCGCTGGAGCTAGAGGGAGTTGGTAGACGCGTCTGTTGGACTTTTATGGACTTGACTTCAAATAAAAATATCAAATAAGACAAACTCAAACAGGCATGAGCAGATAAGAAGCAAACGGAATAAAAGCGAAGCGCGCAGCTGAGAAAAAGTTATCGAAAGCCGCAGCAGCGGAAGCAGCGACCCTAGTCGCTCCCGACCTACCCTTCGTTCGCTCGCTCGTTCACGCTCGTTCCCGCTGCTATTATAATCATTATTATTCGCCGTTTTTGCACGCGACCGAGCAGAGTTCGTTTCTCTCGAGTCGATCCGTCAAACTGGCGTAGCTGCTGGCGTGTCCGATAGATAAGGCGCAAGTGTATACTTGTATTATGCTAGAGGAGCTTTTCTGCAGTCGAGCCTCGAAATGCGGTTTTAAATATATACGCGTGCGTGCGTGCGGCTGCTCGATTCAGGGGATGAATTATGCATTCGAATGTTGATTCTGTTTAAATTTGAAGGGACGTAATTGATTTTCAGATTTCGTTTACTCGATGCTTTATTAATTTCGTCGGGAAGATGATGGATCGTTAGACTAAAATCGAGACGAAAGAAATCATTTATATTCCCATGTTACACCCGATACACAAATAGCAACATGGCGTGTGATACACTCGCGCGAACATCAATGCGTCCATCAGCCCGCGCGCATTTGCCTATGCTGTTACCACACTGCTATGTAGCTCCCTCTCGAAATCGGTTAACGACCCCGAAATCCCCGGATACGCACATATATGCGCGGAGTAACAAAGCCCCATGTAAATTCGAGTAACGAGAGAGACTACCGATCGCCAGCAGCAGCTGCAGCCCAGATGAAGAGAAGAGAGGCTCGACTTGTTTTCAGGTGCGCCGACGCGACTGTCAATGCACAGGTGCGCGCTTCCGAGATAAAAACAGCCTACGGACGATGTGCGCGCGTGTGTGTAACAGCGAGTTATTTGAATATTCGCGCGCGTGCGCGTGGACTTATTCGTTGTTATTAGTCCATTTTACACGACGCGTTAGGCTCCTGCAAAAGCAATCCATATCAATAACTCGAGTCATTCGCACCTCGCTATAACGGCGCACACACGTACAGGTATACCTACAGAATATACAGTCCGGCGTAACGCAGTGCATAATTTCGACAATTTGCGCGGAAGCTCTAAATCAAGCTCTCTCTCTCTCTCGGAATCCGCAACACAGTATTCCGTCCGGCCGTTCGGTTACAACAATCCACAATTATACCTAATACGCGCGCACTCCCCGCTCGCAGCATCAGGCGTCCATCAGCATCATCGCCCGCTGCTCCTCTCGAAATCAGCATCGAATCATCATAAACCATCAACTCTCGGCGTGCGATAATTCATCCATTCTCTCCTCCTCGACACTACACTCCGCGTCTCTCGAATCAAAACAGTAGATACATACAGCATAATATGCGCAGGTACATATATATGGTATATATAGCAGTGCAGCGCAGCAGCAACTTTGTTGGCGAATCGATCGCAGCAGCAGTGGCGCTTATAAATATAAGCAGGCCGACGCTGACGCTAATAACGAAAGAGGCCATAGACCGCTACTGGCCTGTGAAGCTCGCGATAGCGCGCAGTCTCTCTCGTAAAAGCAAGCCTTTCCCGAGTACCGCCGCCGCCCTTGTGTACAGCGCGAGCGATGGGAAAGGGACGCTGATACGGATCGGCCGACGCTCTGATTATGATTATTCCGCGTGCAGCTTTGAACTGGGATTATGCGCACTGCAGACCATTTGGCTTATTACCGACATACCCGCGTGATTTCTCCCACGCGTTGACGCTGTTTTCTTCGTTTACGAAGACAATCAGCTAATTGCGAGGCACTTGATTAATCGTGCAGCAGGTGACCTGTCGATCAATCCGTCTCGCGTGTCCCTCTCGGTCGTCCGATATAATCCGCGACGATCCTCTCTTTGTTATACAGGCCCTCGATCCCTTCCTCCGCGACATCAGCTCGCAGACGCGTACACCCCTTGCGTTCTCTGTGCGCTTGCTTTGTCCGCGGCGCGCAGCTCAGTCTAATAATTTTCCTCGACTCTCTTTCCCCTCCGGGGCTCGAGGCTACAGTAGTGCTCAGGCTTTATCGGCTGTCTGGCGCGTGTGTGTGTGTGCGGATACTAGCTGTGTACCCAGTCGGGGAGTCGACTGTTACAATATCGATGATTGCCACCCCGTGAGTGCGCCTACTGCTGTTTCTGACGCGAGATTCGCGATTGTCCGAATGTCTGGTTTTTGTGGGATTATCGTTGTTTTATAAAGAAAGTAAATAATAATGACCATTGCTATTACAAAAAATACCTAAGATTCAAATTTTTTTTAAATCGTTGTATCCTGGTTTTTGAGTATATATATATACCATATGAAATGTTCGGTAGTTTTAAATATGAATGACGATCAATTCTAAAAATATATAAAATAACAAAGCTATACCTTGTTAGTATGGCAGTCGTATTTTATACGTAAATAAATTCTACACGGAAACTATATACCGATGGAATGCTATCTATACAATCCTTAATTTTACAGCGGTGAAAGTATCACCTTGAAGCTTATATTATAATCATATCAAGATATAATGAGTTGTATTTTTAGTTACGGAAAAAATTTGACTAATTTAGCCAGCGAAAGGAACCAGAGGATTATGCTCATCCGCGAAAAAAATCTTGACCGCGTTACCGAAAACGAAAGAGAATGACCTTGAGAGATACGCGAACGTTATGTCATCGAACATCTGCCTCAAAGAGATTCGTTTTCTGGAATTCCACAAGGCCACAAGGAAATGCCGATATCTTGCCAAAACTAATTTATTCGTAAATAAAATTATATTAAAAGAGAATGGCCAGTATTGCATAGCAAATCGAGAACAGAGCGCCGATTTTTTTTTAACTAAAACACTGCAGAAGATTGACTATAAAATGACCGGAGCAGCGGAGCTCTTCACTCAGTTCTCATCTTCTCTTCAACTCTAGAACTTCTCAGTTCAAGAAGACAAAATTTCCACCATGAAGACCGTAAGTTAATTAAAAAGTTTTAATTTATAAATGTTTCGTTATTTAATTAAATCAGATCAGGGAATACGATTTAAAAGTCTATAAGTTACTCTATACAAGTTTCATTGAATATTGCAACACATTGTTTATTAGCGTAGGCACATTTGATGCGATCAATTGCAAATGGACAATTTCAATAAACCGTTTCACCAATTAAATAACGTATTCAAAATCATGATTATTTATCTATAATAACGTAAAATAAAAAACACATAAAATTCACATTTCAGACGCTATTTCTTGCCGCGCTCGTAGCAGTCGCCGTTGCCGCTCCTCCAGCTTCCCACGACCAGCACCAAGTAGTTCTTCTTAAACAGCAGTTGCACAACAACATCGGCACTGGAGAAGGTTACGAATTTTCCTTCGAACAGGACGATGGCCAAAAACGCCAGGAATATGCCGAACCGATTCAAGTCATCGCCGAAGACGGATCATCTCAGACTGCCTACCGAGTGAGGGGATCTTACTCCTACCAGCACCCCGACACTAAGCAAGAATACACAGTCACATACGTCGCCGACGAGAACGGATTTGTTGCCGATTACCCAAAAAACCTGCACTAATCTCTTCTTCATTGAATAAATCTTCCACTTCTAGTGATTACATGGATTGTTGTGATTTTTACTTATACCTATTCTCTTATGTGTACCTTCTGTTATTCTTGCATTTGAGAGTGTGGAACGAGATGTGAAGTATTGCTTTTTGCATAAAAATGTCATTTCTCACTATAAAAAGCAGCAGGTCTTCGGAATGATTTGACTCGACTTCTCAAAGATTATTTTGAAACTATACATATTTAGAACCTTCTCTTTTTGTATTTTACATTTAACTAACGTATATTTCCAGTGCGAACTATGGTATTACGCAGAAAGTGTAACCATTACAGGTTAAACGCTACGCAAGCTACGCGTCAAACTCTGCAAAGAAATAATTAACGATTCTTGTAAGAGCGCAGTATTGTTCGGAAGATAAACGATATTACATTTAAATTACATGAATACTCTTGCTTCGTATTCTATTGTTCCTCGTTCTCTTACCTATCTAAACCATCCGTTACTACTGATTTTCAGGTGAACACGACTGTTTCATTCGAGCTAACGTAAAATAAAAAATACAAACTTTTATTGTGCCGTCCCCATTATCGCGAGCTGCGCGCACCTTACACTCGCTTGTGACGCCCTACACGACGAGTATTAGCTCGTCCGTTCGCAGCGCTGCATGGACAGCGACAAGGGAGCGTCGCTCTTATAACGTGTACACGTATATCTATATGCATGCACGTATGACCGCTATATAGGTGGGAGTGTATTATTACGCGACGCGCACTCGACGCTTCTGGAACTTTGTCGTTATACTGTTGACCTGTTCTCGCGGCGATGTAGACGCGATAGCTGATTTTTTTATCGAGAGTGGGTGGACAGTTCGATGAAAAATTGTTGGTATATTTACTTGTGCTTCGTATATCGTACGCGATAGAAAAGGGTACAATGAATAATAATAGTGTTTTTAAATTTACTGCCAATCTTCATTGCGATAAAAATGTAATAATAATTAATAAACCAGAAACTGCAGTTGATTAGCCTGAGCTTTTACGTAATTACAAATCAGCACAGGCGGAAGAACCTGTACGCAGCCGGAGCTCGAAGAGGTTTACAACCTCAGCTGCGACCATCGAAAATACCTTAGCTTACATTCGAAATAACCGTACAGACTGGCGCGCATACGGCACGCGAGTATCGGTATTACGAAAGCCTTGTAATCCGAATAAGTGCGTGGCCAACATTTTTTCGCGTCCGCAGGTGCTGCTGTTGCCGGACGTAGAGTATGATATACACACACCTGTCGGTTTATAGTGTATACTGGTCAGCTGGTCGGCCCGAAGGTCATCAACGGGAATTACATTAACGAGCCGTCGGTTGGATAATTGCCGAAAAAAGTATCAGAATGCGTTAATGTGCGGACAATTCAAAAAACGCGCGCGCGCAATGTTTGAAATAGTTGGAAAAGTGGCCGTTGACCGACGTTGTAAAGATGTTGATGAAGATCGCGATGATAGCTAAAATTCAAGATAAATTTGGACTGCCCTTCTCACGTAATACCGCTCAAGCTCTGCGAGTTTGTGACCGACGACGATAGGTGTAAGTATATATTTGTTGGTGAGAGTAAGTATATGTTTCTGACAGGCTAGTTGATGAAGGATAAGGGACCAGATACAGGTCAATATAGTATATCCTGCGATTCACGCCCCTAAATTTTTATAATGAATGTGGAATTAACGGGAAACAAAATTTTTATCCATCGATCGTCGGCAATGCCACTCATCGTTACATGCTTACTCGCTATATTTTTTCGCGAAATAACAAAGGTTCGCAAACTGCTGAAAAGACACTCGGCATTATAACAACGAAGACTTTAAAAGGTTTCGACAAGGGGTAACGCCAAAGATAACATCGTTACTCCCCTTTTATGTATACACGCGGAGAATTTAATTTTTATCGGGCGGAGAAAATGCAAATCAGGTGTAATTAATGCATGTAGCTATTAATGAACCCTCCGGATCGTTTAGCATGAAATTCAACTCTTATACAGTCGCGCGCTCGCTATACTAAATAACCAGTTCGCACTGTAATGCACGTTCCTTCCGAGTAAACGACCGACACTATAGTATAGTGCAAGCGCCGCCGCCACCGAGTGTGTCTCCCGTGGAAATAATAATGGTAGCTACTGCAGCTCTGCGCATTAAACTCTAATAGCATCAACACCATCAGCAGTGTATATCCCTGCGCTATGTCCTCGGATTAATTAAACGTAGCTTACGCGCAACTTCCGGCTGAGTCAAAAGTGCAATATTTACCGTGAAAACATCCTTTGAAGTCTGCCTCTCATTACTCTCTCTTACTCTCTCAGGCAATCGCAGAAATTCAGTCTTATACAGCATCGATGTGGTCCCTTGGCCCTTGCTCTCGCCCGTAAATTACGGGCATCGCCGCTAATGGATCCAGCGTCAGTAGCAGCAGCAGCAGCGGGGAATAAAGCGCTGCGAAGAGAGGGCGCGAGACAGAGAGAGAGAGAGAGAGAGAGAGAGAGAGAGAGAGAGAGAGCGAAGGCGATCGATAAGAGCCGACGCTGTGTGCACACACTCTCGGTCGAGACTACGTTTCTTTTTTTTTTCGCCGAATAAAACCTCATTTCGCTGATTCGCGTCTACTAGTCGGCTCTTTGCCGTATTAGCCGGGGGATCATTTTTTCGGACGTGGAATTATGTATTAATACCTGTCGTCCTGCCGAGTCTGGAGTGTGCTACGCTGTAATCGGCTTTGGTTTGATTATTTTTGGTTATAGTTTTAATGAGTGTTTTCCGGATGTACCCTCCCCGCGCGGTGCAGAGATAGGATTTCAGTGTCGAGAGCGCGCGCGGTTTAATTTTATTTTTGGCGAGAGGACAAATTTGTTGCGAATAAAAATATTCCCGCCGAGCTAATCTAAAATTCAACTATATATCAGTTAACAGTGACGAGCAGATCCATATAATCAAAGGTGAATAATAAATCGTCCCTCGCTATTTTCATTCAGACCCGCGCTCAGCCACGGCGTTAATACAAAATCTATACCATCGCAGAGGGAGAGAGCTCGCTTCCAAATTTAAACCTAGAGCATAGTACACATCCGCGAAACGAATCGTTAAGTCGACTTAGAGACAGTGATCTAGGGATTTCGTTTGATCCGCCGGCGCAGTAGCCTCTGTTCCCGCGCCAGAGTCTACGCTTAATCCTCCGGAGGCTGTATCTGCAGCCATCATCGCGAACTACGATTTTTCAATCCTCGCGACCTTTCCTGCAAAAGTCATAAATGTGCACCACCGCCGCTATAGCTCGTTAAAACATAACAAAGTCCTCTCGATTCCATCCGGTCTCCTCATCGGCTGCAATTACGCAGAGCATCGCGAGGAAGGAGCCGCCGACGAATATTCGTAAAAAGATAAAGGCTCCAGCGAGAGAGAGAGAGCGATGTATATACAGCATTGTAGGTACCGGGAGAATCTGCAGAACGGGAGCTGCTGCTGCTGCTGCTGCGCCAGGGCATCCACCCTCGGAGTTCGAGGCCGCCGCCGCCGGGGTGGATGAACCGCCCCCACCAACGGGCTGCCACCCCTCTTGTCCTCCTTCCGTAGTGGTGAGCTCTCTCCCTCCCTCTCTGTGCAGTGTTGCTGCTGCTGCTACTGCAGCGAGAGACTGTGTGTTATTTTCAATGCTCTGGGGCGGACGCGTATATAGCTCTCCGCGATATGGTGGGGAGCTAGCCCTTGGCTCTGCTGGCTGCGTTTCTAAGAGTCGATGCTTGTCGGGGATGCGATGTGCCTTTTTTTTCATTTTCCATGCTGCTCTGGGATAATTAGGTTCCGCGCTGATGCTCGCACTGTGATTGTCGAATCGAAAAAATCGCGGGAAATTTTTAAACTCGTCGCGGAGATATGAATCGTGCTCTGGTTATATTTTCTACGTGTACGTGTATGCGACGAGTCGATAGTTTAAAGGCGTCGTCGAGTCGAAGGAGGAAGCGCAGTTTTCCGGGATATTTTTTGAATGTATGCGATGAGATAGAGACGTTTTTCTTCGATGTGCGTATCGCAATGTCATCTTAATGAAAGAAAAGTATTAAAATGGAAGTAAAATCGAAAATCCGCGCGTATTTATCTCATTTATAGCATGAGCTGCCCTAAAGTATGCCCAAAAATTGCGCATACCTCTATATGTACAATCAACGCGCAAATAACGTTGAGGGAAACAGAAAACTGCTCGTGCGCCACCTGTCTTCACTGACCATAAGCTCAGAGAGCTTAAACGCTACGCGATATGGAAAGCCAGTCCAAAACTGTTTTCTCGGCCGTTATTTTCGCGTAAAACGTTCCAAAATCTCGCGGCACCCTCTCGAGACAATACAACCCGTCCCAAGTCCACATCCCCTCCAGCGAGCGCAGAGCTCGTCACCCTTCGGCCTTTGCACTATCCGCGGGAGGGAGGGCATACCCTTCCGCCGGGACGGAGAGGAGCACAGTGTCCTAGGACAGTTTCGCGGAGGGAAGTTTCGCGCGTATGTGTGTGTATGTGACTGCGTACGCTGCTGCAGCCAGCCGGGAATCGATAATGCCGCGTGTATGGGTATACGGCGCGGGGGTGTAAGCGCCGCGAGAGGACAACGTGCGCGCCGCGTGCTGCCGTTTTGATGCGGCAGGAGCTACCGTCTAGGGCCGATCTCGGCGTGCTTGCGTTTTATGATTAGATTTTTGGTGTATTCAGCATCGGGATGTCGTGCATGGATATTATTAATTACTCAGCCTCTGGCGACGATGCTTTTTCGACTGAAAGTCTGCTCCTTTATTTCGTTTTCACATCGACTCGATAAGCCTCGTCCCCTGAATAAAGAAGTGTACGAGTCTGATAAGCTCTTATTTTCCTCTTTCCGGGACCGATTCACAAATTTATTCAAAAATAATACGTACCTCTCCGTATTTTTCCTCGAAAGAAAAAAAAGAAGCTCTCCCAATCCAGGCTAATCTACGCCGGGTGCGTAAACTAAAAGCCCTGAAAAAAAAAATGCAAGCCCATAACACGGAAACCTACTCGCCGTCCGGCCGTGTAAAACCAAACAGGCGTTAAGTTGATATAGACCAGCCCCCAAGATAGAGCGCGAAATGATGAACCGGAAAAGCATCGGATTAGAGGCTACATTATACATATACGTACACAGACACACATAGAGAGAGAGAGAGAGAGAGAGACAGCGCGCGAACGTCTCTCCTCGGCATCGCGCAACGTCGAGCTTTCAGGGCGTGGCTAAAAGCTCGGCAGTAGCGTCGCGCTGTCTGCGGCCGAGGAGATAAAAGGGACTTTCGCACCGTTTTCAGATTTTCCCGCCCCCTCGGCTTCCGATCTCTCTTTCGATCGAGGCTCGCGGGCTCCCCCATCTCGTACGGGCAACTGTACGCCGGCTTATGCCTATTTATAGTCGGCGCAAGGAGGAAAGGGCGAGATAAGTTATTGTCCAAGTTCACCGGTGGATTTTTGAAAAATCGAAGCCGAACCAGAAGCTTTCGTCGCTGAACATCCGTCTAACCAACGTTGACTCGTACTACTTAGACTCTCGCGTGATTCATCAAGCGGCGCTAAATTACGATGCATTTATTCATAGCCGCGACGAGGCGAGTTCTAAGCAGCTACTGCCATAAATCACGCGGCCGAGAGGTCAACAAACTCCGAGGAAAAAAGTCAAAGGAGCCGATGCGCGAACATAACAGCATAGCAGCTAACGGCGAGGCAGGAAAAAGCTGGATCTGCTGGAAAAACGGGCGTCCCCTGGGGTGCAGCGCGTCTGCTGTACTTCTCCCTTCCGTGAATATCTTTATATCTCTGAGAGCCGCGCGACGCCGAGTGTACAAGATTGCGCGAGCGAGGAACTGGAGGGTGAGAAAATTGCCTGTAGGAGGAATATTTCAGACGGTTTAATAAGCGGTCGCGCCCAGAGGAGAGGGGCTTGATGATGGGGCTTATTTACAAGTTCTGTTATTCCACGGACGATTGTGCTGTTCTGGGCGTGAATTACTGGGTATATACATTTTTATGAATCGTGATACACGTTTAATACGAATCAAAGTCGCGTGTAATCAAGCACAGCCATCAGCCTAAAATTATTCAATTCAATTAAATTCTCATCGCGGAGAGCCGCCAGTCGCCATCGCCCAGAGTCCGACTAATTGGCAAATTAATAAAGCGCCGCAGAGTCACTTTCGAAATTTAAATCGAGTCTCTCGCGCGTCCTCTCGACGATTTGCATGCGGCTGCGTCTTATAGCTAAAGCATCAGCCCCTTGGACGAGAGCTGAGTGTGTATATAGATATAGACGAGGACGCGACGGAGACTTTTCGAGAGATCCATTTACTTATTGCCTTCTTTGATGTGAAATTGCAAACAACTTCAATTAGAGTCGAGACGACGAGGGTCCCGGCTCTCGATATTCACAAAGGAAGAGTGCCGCCGCCTTGGCTTTGCATTTCCATGTAGAGTAAATCCATTATTCGCGTGAATGTTTATCTATGCGTTACTGTTTTACAGCCTTCTCCAGAGGAATCATCCTCCAGAATCCTCTCGTAATCCCGGCTCGCAAAACCAAAGACCGCCGCGTGGCTAAGAGAGAAATAAAAAAGCACGAAAACGCAGTATAAAAGCCGCCGATTGATAGGCCCGACGTTACGGAACACACCGGCCGGCGTTATCGCAGCAGCAGCAGTAGCAGCGGAGTCTAGTACAGGGTGGTGCAGCGGCAGCGGCGGCGAGCCTGGGACGCGACGCGGCGTGGGGGCGAGGTGGATGAACCGAGGCCGGCCGGTTCTCTCTCCCTCTGCATGTATATGTCGCTGCTCTGCTGCTGCTGCTGCGAGGGAGGAAGCTAGAGAATGAACGCGAGAATGAGGGAGAGCAGTGCTGCCGGGGTTTCCTGGGTTCGAGCGTTGCCATGACGATGCCAGCTCTCTCTCTCTCTCTCTCTCTCTCTCTCTCTCTCTCTCTCACTGCGCCAGACAGAGATTCGCGGATGGGGTCCGTGTGTGTGCTCAGGGGGTGGGGGGCAGTCTGAAAAAGTCGGAATTGATATTAAAGGGATTTCTTAGGGTGCGGAAGCATTTGGAATGCGAATTCAAAAGCTCGGCTGCGCGTTTTCGGTGGCTGCGCGTTTTCGAGAACGTTGAACCGCTACTGCTGCAGGTGCACGCGTGCGTGCGCCGCTGCTCTGCTGCTTGTTGAATGGGAGGGTGATTGAACTCCGAGCTTGGATGCAAATAAACTCGCGCCGTTTGTTTTTGTTAGAGGAGCAGCGTCTGCCGTCTAATTTACGCAAAAGCGCGCGCACGATAATTACGAGCTGCATTATAATAAGGAAGATTCGATCTCGCGCGTGCTCTTAGATGCGAGACATCGGTAGTATAGAAAACTCGCGGAGTCGCAGACACCCCCGCCTAGAGAGAGAGAGAGAGAGAGAGAGAGAGCGAAGTTAGCCGGGCTCAAAAAGTACACCAACACACACAGCCAGTAGTAGTCTGCAGCAGAGCAGTGTGTATAGAGAGAGAGAGAGAGAGAGAGAGAGAGAGAGAGACGGCTTCGAACCCCTCGAGCTAACGCGCGACGCCCTTCCCTGGGCTGCCGCCGACGCTGTCTGGGCGTTTGTTGCACCGGGAGAGGGCTGCGCCAGCAGCAGCAGCGGTTCTCAAAGGGCTGAAACGTTGCGAATCGTATTGGTCATGGATTTTCGCTGCTCGGTATCTTGTTTCTCGTTTTTTCGTGATTGATTTTTTTTTTCGAAAATAAATAGCTTCGTGCCTCGCTATATTTTGTGCAACGATGATTTCTACTCGGTATAAAACCGATTATATGTCGTACGCTGTACTTCGATGAAAGTTTGAAGCGGAGATTCCACGAGCGTCGAATTTACCGGGAACCCTTTTAACGTCGAGCAAAATTGAAAGCGTATTTGTTGTAAATGAATAATGACGTTTTCGCTCGAGAGCACGATTTATTGAAATAAAAGGAAATCGGCTTCATTCGTGTATGAATAATATTCGTCTCTATTCGTATGCTTTCAATTTGTTGGAAATAATTAAAATTCAAAACCAAGATCTCAAATGAAGAATAAATTAACAAATCAAATAATAAACACTTATGTATTATAGAGTGGGAAATAAATGCAAGACTTAGATATGATATTATTTATTAATATAATGTATTTCGTAATATATATACATATATAAGTGAATGTGTATGTATGTATATATATATATTTTTTTTACTTTATTTTATTTATTTATATTTATTCATATATATATAATATATTTCTTCGTATCGTTAAACATACATGAAACCCTGATAGATTGGGATTAGCTGTGGTTTTCTTCATTCTATCTTTATCTCTTACATAATACAACGCAAACCCTCATTCTCTCTTTCTCACACACAAAAGTCCTCGCACATACATCGCGTTACGATGACAGAATAACCAGCTTCGGTGTATCGAGTACACGTTGCTATTTTTTTCTCTCCTTTTTCGAATATGTATATAATATATTTATTTTCAAACCGCTTATATAATGTATATTGTTATGTACGTGTACGATATACACAGTGGAATATTATGCATAACGTACGGTCATTCGAAAAATGCAAACACCATTTTCACGCGCGACAATATATCATATATTTATCACAAACAAAATACTCTCGAAATTCCTTGGAAAATATCGTACTTTACATATGCGACGCGCTGCACTTAAATATTTTTTATTTTTATTTTTATTCTCTCTTTTCGTCGAGTTCGATTTCGCTAATTCAGTCTAACGAGTCCGGCGCGTCCGCCACTCGACGACAGCCGAGCGAATCGTCTCTTTGTTTTTTTTCTCTTAAAAAAAAAACGATGACAATAAATCATATACGAAAGAAACGTCAGTCGCGTTATTGCTTTAATTTATCGAAATTCGCTCGTCTCTCGAGTGACCCCGAAAATGTGGACGCGCCCGTGTAATGTGTGTATGTGTATACATGTACATATTTGAATAATTCATCATCTTCGGCGAACGCATTCGAGCCTTGAATGCATCCCTCAATTTTTTGCTTTAAATGCCTCTTGAGCGATTTGAAAACGGACTAGTTATATCTAATCGAAACGATCGCGTATGTGTAGGATATAGATAATAGTCTATAGATAGTAGTAGCGAAAGTTGTGTGGCTATGCACGTTCACTCGAGTAGCACCTGCAAAAACGTTTTTGCGATTATTGCACAAAGAGGACCAAACTCTTTTTTTTTCTCAACATCAGCTCCATTTTTCTCTCAATCATATAATCGAAGGTACATATTATGATAAAAACTATAATGTGTATTACACACAGCACGAAATTCAACGTATATCGTTGAGTATAAGCCAATAACGATTTCGCGGTATTACCGAAGTGAAGCATTGATTCGTCGAATGCTCGTCGCACTCTCTCTCTCTCTCTCTCTCTCTCTCTCTCTCTCTCTCTCTCTCTCTCTCTGTTTCACAAATATATATAATATTTCATAAATAACGAGATGTTTCATCGGGTATTAATTATATTGCTCGGCCGATCTCCTCCACGCTCCGCGAGGATGACAAAGCTCTCAGGTGTAACAAAGTACCTTGTATTAATTGTTGCATCAACGTTGCATTATTTTTATTCAATTTATACCCGGCTCGATACTTAAAAGACAGTACGTTCCCGATGTTTGATGTATGGTCGGCTAATCGAACTCTCTCGTGTGTTTATGCGATGCAAGGTTAACCTTATAATATAGTCCTTCGAGCGCATGTATCTTTTTCTCTCCTAGAATACAATACATGCGCGATTGATTATTGGGAGCGTCGTAAAAAAATAATTTTTTTTTTTCATCTCTCTCCTTCGATGCATGTTCGTATATAGATTATTACATAGTTCTCGCGCGGATGGATATTGTGCGTGCGATGATTTATATGCGCGTGATGGTGTGTGCTTTTTTTCGCGTTCGATCGTAAGAAGTATGAATGTGTGTTCGTAACGCGCGTTTATGCCCGGAAGATTCGAGCCAAGCTGGATGTGATTCACCTCTCGTACTTTTTACGTTATCTTCCGTAACGTCGCTTGGGACGCATATTATACATTCGTTTTTGTGAATAAGACGACGCGCACCTTTCTCGAGGAGATCGATCGAGCTTCGCTGTGTGTTTGTTGACTGTTGATACATATATATATTTACGAGGTCGATTGCATAATTTTTACTTTTTTTCTCGGTTAAACCTTTTTTATACGCGAGGCTCTAAAAACTTGCGCGTGGCCTACCTATATCGCTTTATATATAGACAATATGGAATATCTTTCGAATATCTCTGCCCAACTTTTGCTCGTCTCCGCGGGTTCAAACATTCATATCTCATTTATACCACCGCGATTGATTTATTAATCTCCTAGTGCAGATGAGAGGAAATTTTACTTTTGTCTTTTTGACCTACCCTTTGCGGAAAGGAAATCGAGCGACGACAAAAGTGGGCTAGAGGTCTTCGGAGTGTTCGACGTGATTATATAGACTATATTTATAACGATGTCGTCAGTCGATCGACCTGCAAGTCGAGGCTTCTCTTAATATTTTTATTTGGTTTACGCGTTATTATATTAATCTGGTGTATTAAAGAGATTTCGCGTCAATCCCTTTACCCTCCTACTAATAGAGTTATTAGATAATAGAGTATCATCTATAGATTAAACTTTTTTCTCATTTTCAATGTAATAATGAACATTAATTTGAGATAGGAATTTTTATGTCAAGAAGAAGAAGAAGAAGCGCGTTCTTTTTGGCACCGCGT
Organism: Trichomalopsis sarcophagae; assembly: GCA_024372645.1. Taxonomy (NCBI): domain Eukaryota; kingdom Metazoa; phylum Arthropoda; class Insecta; order Hymenoptera; family Pteromalidae; genus Trichomalopsis; species Trichomalopsis sarcophagae. Next base: position 115,927 of record QLSS01000091.1, read on the forward strand.
TCGTAAGTGTGTGTTTCTTTGAATAATTTATTTGCGAATCGCTTCGTTATTCCGCTTAATTTAATCTTTTTTTTTTATCCCTCGTTTATAACGACGTTTTAAACTCGTACAAGTTAATCGATATTTTTACTTAGCTTTAAAATCGTAGTGAAAAATAAATATCTTATATTTTTTATTACTTTTAAAAATTTTTAATTAAAAAATCTTTCGTATGGTTCTTACATATTTTATTTTTTTTTTTTTTTTCAATTTTATCCTCATTTTACTTCGAAAATGGTGTATAGAGTCGTATGAGCACCACTGCTGCGAATTTTTCCCTTTTTCCCCGTACGAATTCGTCCCTGCTCGCACACACTTATCCTGTTTAATAATGAAAACGAGTCTTAGTGCTTTTCATCGCACGTACGCGTTAAACTCTCAATCGGCCTTTGGAAAATGTTTAAATACGTATGGTATAATCCTATAACGTCGTGTCTAAAATTCCTGCGCGATCTCGGCTAGTCGAAAAATTCGAAAACTTGTATAGCACACGTTTTCTCTAATTTTAAAATGCGTACACGCGTTATTTCTTTACTTTTCGTTATGAGGATTAGCTTTATAGCTGTTACATTCCTAATGCGCTAAAAGGAGAATGCTTATACAAGTCTATAGGCGAGACGTTGAATGATGAAAAACGCGAATCCCAACCGATACCTAGGGTTTTCCTTATACTTTTGACGACACACGACACACTTAAAGTCATGGTATATAATTGTGATGAGACAATGTATGGGGGGAAATTTCAATGACGATGACAGATGACACATGATTGCGTATATTTATCGCGTGCTGTATTTAAGACTCTTTTTTCCGATTCGATAAACAGATCGTCGCGCGAAAAATTCGTGCTCTTTTTCAAAGCATTGCAACAAAGCGAGCTCAACCCCCTCGGCCGTGAAAGCGCGAAAAAAGTCGTGGATCGGAATTAATTAAAACCCGGGCAAATCGTCTGAAACGAATAATTTCTGCGCACAAAGTCGAAGAGAACCCCTGCTCTGGCTTTAAAAACAGAAAGAAAGAAAGAAAAGTAGAAGGGGGGCGTGCGGAAGAGCTCGACGCGACAAGACGCAATTTGCGATCGCGTTGGAACGAATTTAATGAGGCCGAGCGGTACCGTGGAAATTTTCATCGAACCGCGCGGACTTTGAATCGCTCGTTTTCCTTCTTTCCGCGCTCAGTCCTCGAGGAACTTTTCTCTCTGCGCGAGTGTGTGTTTTAAGCCGTCTTTGCAATTATAAAATCACGGGTTCGTATATACCTTTGGCATACTTGCGTCTCTGTTTTTTTGCTCCTTTTTCAATTTCCCGCGCATTTTCCGCTGTAAATTTTCATCGCCGCATAGTGCGCATATTAGAGGGTAAAAGTGCACCACGCGCTAGATGATTGGAAGCTCGTGGAGCTTTCTCTCTTTGCCACGTGGATATATTAATTTCGTTATACACGCGCGCGCTCTCCGTCGTCGATTTCATCGATCATTGCCATTTCTCCGTATATTTATCCATTCGTTCTTTTACTTTATATTTCATATAAGCGACGCGGGGGGTAAGCGCGAGGCGCGGATAATACTCTTTTTAAAACCCCGCATAATCAAATATCATCCAAAACTAGATTTATTTCTCTGTTAATTTTTTTTTCTGTTTTTTTCCTCTCATTATTCTTTTCGTTATTATATTATATACGTTATACACGCGCTACAGCTGCTCTTCACGTCTACCGTAATTCTTAAAATTCTTTCTCTCTCTTCGCAAAGTTACGTTTCATCATCTCGTATAGTTTGCTTCGATTTCATTTTCTTACATAAATATTCATTACATATCGTATAATAGAATATCTCACCACGATCCTGCACATTCCGTATGGCCTCCTTTGTCCTCTCTCAACCCTTTAAATAGACACCGACATCTGCTTAGTTTAACATATCTGTTTCGTTAATTATTCTGCGATCTATATTCATATCTGTAATTAATGCGTTATCCCTTCCCGTAAATAGACACACTGTTCCTTTAATTATACACCGTTGAATATTATTCCTCTCTATACTATTTTTTTTCGTTTTCATTTATATTTCTGCTTCTCCGAGCGCGTGTTATACTCTTGCATATATCGGAGCCTTTTATCCGTTTCACAGATCTTCGCACGTGCGCGCAATTTTATGCATCTGAATCCGATCGGAAAGCGCGTTAAAAAATTAAAGCCCCCGGAACTCTGGCCGAGACGGAAAAGCCAGTAGTATAGATCGATAGAAATGCCACCGAAACCACCGCTGGTCAGTCACCCCAACCCTCCCAATGTATACCGGTGGCCCGAAAATATAACATAAGAGAAAAGCGTCGCCCGCGTATACAGCATAGAGTCGTTTATTCTCCGCAGCTCAGTGTGAACTCTGATGATTGATCGGATTACGGACTGCTCGCGTGGGCGAGAGAGCTTGATTAGGGTCTATATATGCGCAGCCCCGTACTTTTGAATGTCTAATAATATCGGTGAATACGAACATGAGCGATCCGTTCGACTCTCGGAGAACAGCGAGTGTTTTGCACACACGCACACATACAGAATTACGCGGACACCTCTCTTTCTCTCCGTAATTTACGCGCGCAAGTGTATTCACGATGCATGTGCGGCGCGTGAGAGCTGCGACATATTGTGCGACACGGCGAAAGGAACGAGTATACGGAGGGTCGAATAATACCTAGTGTGTAAAGGGGGAAAGTGTCGCGCGTGTGTGTGTGTGTGTGTGTTGGTGTAAGCCGGAAGTCGCGGGCCGGAAATCGAATGAGGCTAAAAGCCCGGGAAGTGGCTGGTCGAAAACACCGGACCGTATAGCAAGCCGTGCAATGTGGAATGCTCTCTATACTGGTGCACTGTTTTTCTTTATCAGCATTATATTCAAAGACAAGCTCCTTCTCTTGTACTAGGGCATCAACGCGTCTGTTTTCGTGCACAGCGGTGGTCGCGACCCGTCGCTCAACTTTATATTATCTTTCTTTTCTTTATTGTAATATTTTCATATATATAAACATTTGTGGAATAAATCTCAGTGTTTTGTATATATTATATCTGTTATATTCGTATCTTCATAAATATATCTGTATACAACTTTTTTGCTCGCTTCCTCGCTCATGTATTAATAGTATATTTTTCACTGTAACAACCTCGTCAAGATCTATGTGCTTGAGCAACGCGTCGACGCGCTACGGCTATGTATACGAAAGCACACCGCGAGACGTCGTCAACGTCCAAAACGTCTCATTAAAAAACATGTTCTCATAATGATTAAAATCCGTAACACTCGGCAAGGAAAGCTTCGACGCTGTGTTTTTTTTTTTCGTAAATCTATGCCGTTCCCCGCGTATACGTTTTTACCCCATTCGCCATTATTTATTTTTTGTTCATACACTGATTTTTCATTCGGTCGTACGTACTTTCCCCTCTTCCCTTAAAAAAGAGACACGAGATCAGTCTTCGTAAATCACAGAAAGCTTTGATATGGCCTCACAAAAATCATCGCAGCGTCGCGTCACTTTAATCCTTTTTTGTTTTGCTCTTTGTTTATTTAATTTTTTTTTTCAAACAACAACATTTGATAACAACGCGACTGACCGCACGGATCGATTATTCACGTGATCGCTCGCGAGCGAAGCTTTCTCCTTATAAATGTTTGAAAGACGCGCCTTTATTGCCGAGTTCACATATTCAAAACTGATATATTGCTTTTGTTTGCTTACAGGCTCCAATACAGAAGAAAGCAAAGAGAAGGATCGAGACGTTTTGTGTGCGTTGACGAGCTTTGCCGCAGAAGTTCTTTATCGAGCTTCCAATTGACTTTGTGCTTTTCAGCGGTTTCCCGGCCGCTTTTTCCTCTTTTTCTTTCTCCCTCTCTCCGCGGCAAACGAGCGAAGGCATCAGGCAAAGAAAATGAACTGAGAATTCCGCTGCCGCTTATCGCTTATTGTATTAACCGCGGTTGCGATCTCTGTAGCTCGATCCGCTAAGCAACTTAACGAAGAAACAGGAAATAAAAATGCTAACGAAGCGATACTGAATATGCAAAGTATATATAATAACTATAAATAAAAAACAAAGGATATAAATTTTCAAATTATTTTTATTTTATTGCTTTGTAAATAAAAAATTAATTTCATATATATATATATATAAATATATTTTAATTCAATATATATATATATGTACGATAAATCTAAAGCACAGCAGTATATGATACTCATATTATATATAAAGTCTCATCGTAACGTGTTGTTCTTTTTCTTTTCCTTCGAGATATATATATATATATAATATTATCAATGTAATAACGTAAATCATACAAAAGCACTATAGAGCCTCATTGAAAAATTGACCAGTCAATGCGGACAAACCAAGTGAGATATGCAGAGTATATAAATATATTTATATATGAATTGATTGTTCATTCAATAATGGAGATAATGATAATAAGAATAATAAAGAAACCAAGGAAAAAAAATGCCACTCGACTCTCGTCCTCGTGCCCGCGGAATTACAATCGGATGGGAGTACAGCACATATAGTGCGAAGGAACGAATGGAATTTCGTATGAGGTCGGGGAAATGGTCCGGAAAATTGTGTATCGCACGCGCAATTTCTGTCGTAGTATTAGGAGATGAGCAGCAGAGGACGAGAGTCAGCTTGGACACGTAATAATGCGGATGAGCATCGCTGGAATAGAAAAGAAATCGGGATGTCTCGCGCGAAATTACAATGTGACACCAACGTTACACGCAAATATACCTATATCGATTACTTATCTAAATCGTACCTACGTTCTTAAAACGTGTTATTCTCTTTTCTCTTTTCTTATCTTTCGTCGTTCTTTCGCACACAATATACTCGCTCGCTCACTCGCTCGCTCGCACATTCCTATAGTATTATTATGTGCATGTTAATACAGAGAGATATTAATTATATTTCATATAAAGGTCGTATATATATCCAATATAATTAATATGTTGACAATATATTAACGTATAACATCGTTTTACAATAATGATCATTATTTTATATTTTACTTATTTATCTCTCTCTTCCTTACTCTCGCTTCTATATAATTTAACGTCAGACTTGGAGGTTGATGCGATGCGACAGTATGTATATATATCGAATACGGGGTTTCTCTCTCTCTCTCTCTCTCTCTCTCTCTCTCTCTCTTTCTTCGAAGGATCGGAAGGGGACACGATAATCACTCGCGTTTATATATATCATATAATATATATTCATATATTTATTAAATTTCATTCTCATCCTCCCGCACTCTCGCTTTCTATCCTCTTATCTCTGTCTCGCTCTCTGTCCTTCCTCTCTTTTTTTATTTCCGGTGATTCGGATTTCGATGATGACTCCTATACATATCGCGTATATGTATATTGTATGTATGTATCACTCGCGACTACAGCGGAAACACCGTGCAAGAATGTAAAAAAATCGAGATTCACACAATATTTTTTTTATTTTTCTTTTTTTTTCTTCTTTATGTAAACTCAAATCTTGCTATTTATTTTATTTTTCAGCTTCGGTCCAACAACATCACACGTAGTACACAGTCTCGCATGTCGCACGCACGCCTAAATACTCTTAAGTAGGTTTTTCATTCTTACTTATTGCTTTGAAATTCCGTATTGAAGACGCGCGAGTGTCGCTTTTTTCTCTCTCTCTCTTAATTCGCTCTGTATAGCTCTCATTCTGTTGTATATCGTGAAATATCGAGGGGGAACGGGAACGTACGTTTCTTTTGTTTTTCTCGTATAGGAAATTCGTGAAAATGTGTATGTTATTGAATTCTATCGGATGATACACGCGATGCACTCGGTGAAAAAAAGGTTTTCAGCGCGAATACAGCTATATACGATTCGATTCTTATAAGAATTATCAAACATTTTTATAAGAATAATAATTATATATTTTACTTTATTATGCATGACTCGAGTGGCTTCAACGTTTTTTTACTCGTGTGCAACGATGTCCGAACGTGCGAAAGAGTATGGTACTTTCGAGCGATATTTTTCTTCCTTTTTTGATTGACGATTTTCGGCTTATCAGAGCATAAGCCGAAGAAACTTTATGTACTCGGTTCGCATATTTCGGCGTGTGAATGTGTGTCTGTTTCATGTTTTAGGGTATATCATAGAGGGTTATGACACCTATAGGTGTCTTTTATAAATTTATGACGAGGATAGGTTCATAAGACTAGAATGATTGAGGAATCCTGGTATTCATTTTTTATCTTTCTGCTGGGTCCTATACGAGTCGCCCTTATATAACTATATAGAATACACGAGATTACGTCCTACATAAAAACCATGGATTAGCGTTATGCAGTTATAAATATAGATATACAGTTTACTCGTACATAACCTTCTTAATATTTATATATAAATACCTATATTTTTCCTTTCAATGATGTTTGTCGTATAGGTGTGAGTGGTGTGTGAGTGTGGGTGTATGCACTACATATTTCATCGTCTCTGTGTGAAATACGGATTTCTCGTCTTGTATTGCGCGTTGTGTGTCACTTTAGGCCTTATTAAAAAATGCATCATATATTAGATCTGTTTTCATATATATACTTATTTTGACAAGATTCACAATAAATGCATGCGACTTTTAAGAATATACGTTTCGGAAATCTGCCACGTCTCGCTATTATTATAATTTTCCTGTTTTTCCTACATCGCAATCCTTTGAGTGCCGTCTGTTTATGCTCTTCGAAAGGGTATTTCTTTGACTCTAGTCTGCTAATTAAATTCCCTTTACAAGGCTACACTCTTTCACCTTTTTTTTTTTTTTTGACTCGCTCAGTCTGAATCGTTCAATTCTTGCCCGCCGATCGTCTCGAAGCTTCGATCCGTCCATTTTCAATGGACAACAGATTAATTTTAATTCGTTATACTCGATAATTCACGTTTTTTTTCCTTATTAATTCCGCGATTTTCGCGCTCGCGTATAAGCGCGTTTTATCAAAAATACTTTGATTCTCTTTTTTTTTTATTTTTAATTCACCGTGTTTAAACTTTAGCGGTTTTTAGGACGACCGAATCCATGCCTAGGACATTCCATCCGGAAAACATACTTTTTAATTTAACTTTTATATTTACGAGCGCCGGAAGGGGGCGGCAAAATGTATTGGTTCCATGCCCCCCTCTCGCGCGATTTCGTGCCGAATTTTTGTTAGATTTTTTTTTATCTTCGCTTCCTTATTTTTTGCCGTTTTCGAGCTAAGCGAACTATAATTATACGCAATATAATAAATATACCTTTATGGATGAAAGGGGAACGTCTTTTCTTTCCATTTTTTGCATACAGCGATCGAAACAACGAGTAGTCAGTGTTTGCGTGGTTGTTTTTACGATTTTCGGTGGCGAGAATAATCCAAGGAGAGCTTCGTCGTGTTCGCGAGAATTTTTCTTCGGGTTCGCATTATTATTCTTATAATACAACGATTAGAGAATAATCCTCGCACACGATCGAAGCTGCTCTCGGCGATCGAGATTTGAATTGCAGTTCCGTTTCAGGCTCTTTGTCGTTTAAATTGTTTTTCCGGTTTCCTCTGTCATTCTCGTGCAATATCTATTTTCGTCAAGTACATATATTTCATATAGATATTAACTCTTGTGTATCGGCTCGCTATCTCTCGTATTGTATTTTTTTTTCTCTTTCATTTTTATTTTATCTTTTTATTTTATCCTCATATTACGATAATCAGTCGAAAAGCTATGCGCATATACGTATGTATAAATATATGTATATACAAAGTAACGATGAATATATAATATATATTTACTATGAATATATCATGTACTTGTATGCCATATCACTTATAACGAATCGTTATCTTAGGTTTATAGGTTTTTTTATTTTTGTTTTTTTTCACTGATGCGATCAATGTGCCTCCCGCGCGCCAACCGATTTTTCGCGGTTCTATGCGTATGGCGCGCGTTTTTTCTCCTCAATGCGCAATGCCTCTTACACAAATTGTTGATGCAAGAGACGATAGTTTGAATCAGTCGCTTTCGTGTTCGTCGTTATATCAATCATACAAACGCAGCCCCGGAACTGTGTTACGATGAAAAAAATTGCGATCTAGCTCTCTTACACAAGTCGTTTTATAGGCGAGACTTCCTTACACAGGTTATACACTATAACGTAACACTACATCCAAGTACACCACAGGGTTTCTTTAGATATCTACGATTTTTTACGGCTGATTCCACCTTTCCCATATCGTTATTATAATTTTCATATAACACTAAATTGGCTGCTGTTTATACCTCCCTCTCTCGTTTTCGAAAGATGCGCGCGAGTACGAACGTCGAGTTATTTCTTAATTCTTTCTTGTGTGTGAAACACGCGTGCAGTGTGTATGAGTGTGTATACTATTCGTACGCCAGTAACGTATAGCTTTTCGGAAATCGCATATACGTCTTTATGATATTTGAGCCTTACTAGCAATATTATCGTCAATATCGTTATAATAATATCGTATTATATATATATATATTATGCATCATAGTGTAGATTTTTGTAATATATAATTATAATAATAATATATAATTGTAATAATAATGTACATCATATATATTTAAATTTAATATTACTTTTTAAACTTTTCTAACATTTCATAGTTCGAAAAATAAATATAAAAATAAACCGGGCATTTAGGTATTAATATTTTGTATCAATAATTTTTTCTTTCTCTTGCACCCCTCCCAACCATATCCCCAGCGATACATAGCGCCTGAAAAGTCCATTTTCTCTTTTTTTTCCTTAATTATTTTTCTTTCTCTTCCTCACGCACTCACATAAATTTCACCTCAACACATATCGCTTAGTATATTATGCATCTCTGTTCAGTGATTCCATTCTCACGAGTATAGCTCTTCCGCTTCGCTTTACAGGGTATCGACAATGTGACGAGCGATTTCCTTTAGTGATTTTTTTTTTATTTCTCCTCATAAACTCCCAACTCCCGCCGGCCGGCATGAAAAATATACACACGGATCGACAGACTCTATCTTTAATACTTTTGCATTTTTGTTCGCCATCCTCGCAGCGCTGCAGCTCTTTCAGCCTCTTAATACCGACAAATTTTTATAAACCCTTCGAATCGAGTGTCGTACAATCTTATATAATAACCTAAATATTCTCCTTGGGAAGACTGGATGAAAATAGACTCGTTTTTTTCCCGCCGGGAAATCGACTCGGAAGGGCCTGTAATAATAATTACACGGACACAAGGATATACGACGCGCTTCGCCCTCTTATACCAATTTTACCAATTTTTCTCGCACGATTTGCACGCGAAAGCGAAAAATTAAAAATTGAATCAGCCCTGCTACACGTGCTCCATCGCGCTTTTCTTTCTCGCATATTGGTTTTTCTCGCCGGCGACGACGACGGCATTGTTTTATCGATCGTCCGTCCCTACTTCCACACCTCGTGCTCTCTTTCTCTCTCGTACGCGTTTCAAAGTTCGAGCTTGCGGTATATAGCACAGCTGATGTTTTTATTTTTCGAAAAAAAAAATCAACTCTCTTATCGGTTGTATTCCTTTATGCGCTGGTGGCGTATGTGACCGTCAGTTGCAACGAACGTGAACGAGCATTTTCAACAATCCGCAAAGATTACCGATCCACAGATCGACTGTCGCAGCGGTCATCTTCCCCCCTCTCTATTTTTCACTCCCTCTCTGCCGATGGAGCAATTTTCCCGACCGCGGCGCGAATTCGCTGAATGCAACGCTCTCATTCTCGATTATTGATCGACTTGTCGCTCCAGCCCCAAGTACACCTCTCTCTCTCTCCCTCTCTCGCGCTCATTACTGCGCAGAATTTTTGCAGCGCCGACGTTCTCTTTCTCTCGTATTCTTCCAAAGCTCCCTTCGATCGTTATTGCACATTTCGGCGTATTACGCGACTCGTCATATAGCACCACAGAGGTTTTACGCGTTGCAAAAATCGAGAGAGAGAGAGAGAGAGAGAGGAAGGGAACAGAGACGGACTTATCTCGCGGCTGCAGTGCTCCAATTAAAACCCACCGGCGAAAGAGACGAGATAGAGAGCGCGGATGCAGCCTGGCGAATATTTTAAAGGGTCTGCGCGAGACTTATTATACGCGGCCGACTGTTGAGTGTGCGTACAGCGAAAACGAGCGCTTTATAATACGTATAATATGAGCGCGCCGGGAAGAGTGAACGAAAGTTTCCCCCGCGAGCGAGTAATTAAAAGTTTGCGCACGGCTGTTTCGAAACGGGATTTAAATTGTTCTTCGTGTTATATCATAACGCAGTGCGAGAGAGGAGTCTTTCCTTCCATTCAGAGAAATACACAGACATTCGTACGAGCTTGAGACAAGTATACTGTGTACACCAAAAAAAAAAAAAAAAAAGCCCCAGAAGAAAGTAGCAGCAGCAGCGGCAGCGTGTTAACCGGTAGATCAATGACACGTCGTTGTCGAGGTTGAGAACCTCCGGTACAGCGTGTGGGGGGTGGCAGGGCGTCGCCGGCGTCTACGGCACGGCTATCGACCGACGGCTGCTCCGACATAGTCGCGGAGAGGGTAACGCGCGAGTCTTCCCGAGACGAAATGCGATTAAACACCAGGCTTCTTTTACTTCTCTCTCCTTTCCATTCCTTTCATTTTTCATCGTAATGTAGAACGACGGTGCACCCGCTCGCGCGTGTTATGTCGCGCTTACTAAACGCCGTGCGCGATTCAAATTTCGAATCTCCCGCCTTTTACGCAACAGCGAAGCTCGAGCAAAAAAAAATGAAGAAATCTGGAGCGCGGTCAAGCAACTCTCGCTACGAAATATCGCGCTCGGCCGCGTTTTTTCCTCGAGGCCTGCTGCACCCCGATCTTTTTTCTCAGCTGCGTGTGTGAGTGTGTGCAGCAGCGCAGTGTGCTCTCCTTCTCGATTCTCTCTCACTCGTGGGGGGAGGGGGCTGCGCCGGCCTACGCGTACATCCATTTCACGCTGGCTCTCTGCTTATCGATCTACTGCAGACCGGCAGTGGCTGTACGTGTGTGTCTGTGTGTGTGTGTGTGTGTAGAGTCCGAGAGGGAGGAAAGGGGGCAGAAGAGGCTGTGGATGTTGCCTTAAGAGAGATGAGATGGAAAAGAGCACGATGATGATGAGAATGAATAGCGGGTGACGATGATTTTTTTTCAAATAAGACGTGGTTGGATATGATTTCCGACGACGTTTACGAAAACGATGAGACGAGTGATAACGATACGGCTCGAAAGAGCCGCGGAATTCTAGCCCGGCAGTACAGTGTATGCACCGGCAAGCATGGGTATGCCGCGGGAGAGAGCCAGACATCACGCGGGCAGGTTCAACGTGGCGGGGAGGGCTGAGGGGGGAGAGGGTAGGAACCCCCGAGCGGCAGCTCGACCCCCTATATAACACGGCCGTTGTACAGCGCGCGCTAGAGAAAGAGAGAACGGCATCGACCGCAAGCCACCCCCCAACGCTGCAATGCGACGTTGCCATCCCAACGGCCAACAGCCCTGTGCTGCACACGCGACCCCGACTCTCCACATCTCTCTCTCTCTCTCTCTCTCTCTCTCTCTCTCTCTCTCTCTCTCTCGGCTTCTCTCCTCTACTGCGCTGCTGCCACCGCCGCTATAATACTGCTGCTTTGCATAAATCAGCCGTCGCTTATTTCGTCCCTCTCCCTCTTGCCGATTTCACTTGCACATAGCGATTTTTAGCTACGCGCCCGGCCGTTAACCCCTATTAATTTCCGCAGGGAGGGAAGAGCGCGCGCGTCTGGCGCGAATTCAAATGAGAGGCTGTTATTATACGCTTTACTCGCTGCTGCTGGTTTCTAGAAGTATACGCTACTGCGATTTCTGACCCCCTTTTTCGAGCTTCGAGCCAAGTTTCTCGCTGTGTGTGTGTGTGTATAGATACTCGTGAGGCGAACTATCAACTAAACATTGCGAAACTTAAGAGTTACGGCTTTTACAGAGTATAACGATTCGCAGTGACGAGAGCGACGCTACAGTGTTTTGCTAAATTATAACGAATGATCGACAATTATTAATGAAGAAAATAATAATTACTCTGTAGAACGATGAAAAAATGAGGGAAGGGATTGTCGAGGGAGGAAGAAAAACAAGAATCTGCGCTTAGAACGCAAACGAAAATCGAAGGATAAATGAGGAGCGAAACAAATAATAAGTGCACAGTGTGTCAAAAATCATATTATATATTAAAATATTCATAATAATAATAATAGTCGTAATATATTATCGCATATTCGTAAAATTACATAAAAAAATATAGAAAATAATAACCTCGCATTATTTTTGTTTTTTCTTTCGTTTTTCTTAAATGTCGCGTCTTGTTACTCCTCGTCATATCTCGTATTTTTGTATTCATCATTTTTTTTCTCTTTCTCTCCACGTACGAATATATATGTTCTCTCTTGCTCTCACACTCTCTCAATGGCGTTATAAGTTTCTCTCGTCGTAATCATATAATATATTTCTATTTATAACCACACGTAATATAGCATTTTGTTAATCACTTGTTCCACGCGCACACATTATACGCAACGGATGGCGAAACTGAAGAGAAAGAAACAAAGTGTGAGTGAGTGCAGTTTTGCAAAAACCAAAAAAAGTGTACACAGTGTGAGAAAAAAAAAGTTATAAAACTATGGTGCACACACACACAATATAGTTCGTCGAACGATCGCGCACGAGTGTACCCCGTACGGCTTCCTATCCACAGCTCGGAGCCCGCGAGTTTCCTCCGCTTCCTGAGAGAAAGAGACGCGAGAGACAGCCTTCGAAGACGGAAACTCGCGAGCACCTAATGCCCAAGTGTTCTCTTTGATCGTGCTGATAATTTCGACGCCCTCTATACATATTGCAGAAAAAAAAACATCAGTATAATAAATGCACAAATGTGTATGTGTGTTTATCAGTCGAAGGGTTCTGTATCTGAGCAGTTCTGACGAAACGAAAGAGTATAATGATCACACGCTGCAACGCGAGGAAAATGCCGTGTGTGTGTGTGTGTGTGTCGCGGCTCACGCGGGGCTTCACCACTGGAGCGCGAAGGGGCGGAAGCGCGATATCCTCCGCGCATGTGACTTCCGACGTTTCGCTTTACCTCGTGTCTTTCGTCTCGTTTTCTTTTTTTTTTTTTTTCTTTATAAATGCGATACTCGCGAGCGCCGAAAGAGATGCAACCGAGAATGTGGTAATAATAACCACATGTTATCGCGAGAGAGTTTCATATGCTTGATAAATTATGTACACAACTCAAGGACGACGATTTTTACGCGAACAATAGAGATATAAAGTATATGGGATAATAATATATTCGTGTGGGTAATATAGTATAAGAATGCACTCCGTCGACGCGAGCAGCGATGCGCTTTTTTCTCTTTTACACTTACAGCCATGGGAATAATCGTCACTTTCATAACATAATATATACTATAAATCTTTTTTTCAATAATATCCGATAAAAACTTCTCCTTTTTTCTAATATTACTTATAAACTCTTTTGCGATAAAAGAAAAAACACACGTCTTCGGATCACTGGTAACGAGAGGCATCGCTCTGCTCGCGTCGCACATTTTTATGTCTCGCAATTATACACGATATAACTAATTGAATATAATAATTATTAATAATATCGACGTCGGCAAATATACGCATAATAATATATAGTAGCAATTATATATACTTTAAAAATCGATATATTCATAATAAAGTGTCAAATATATATATAATACTCTGATCGCTATATACGTAATATATATTAATGCTCGTTTTAGTTCGTATTTTCCTTCTTGCTTCGCCTCTTTAGTTTTCTTTCGCGCGTCTGATTCTCGCATTGAAAATAATGGCATCCGACAAAAAAAACACTAATACACACAACATTCAATATAGAATAATATATGTACGATAATAATAATATATAATAATATAATCTTAATAATAATCATCATCGAGATAACCATAAAAATCAATTTTCAAACGCCTACAATTTACGATTCAAAGAAGAAAATTTGCGCTCCTCTTACGCGACGTGCATTTTACGCCAGACTTAATCAAAAGCTATACCAAATCGCACCTTTACACGAAGCAGTCGAATTTCTTCGGAAAAAAACTCGTCACCGAGTCGCTCCCACGCAAGCTTTCGAGAAGCCCTGCCCTCGAGGTACCGCGAAAAATAATCCAAATCAAAAGCGTCCGATCGTTTTATCGAGGGCAGAAATTCCGACTCTTTCGCTTCTGGGCGGAGAACAGTCGAGTTCCCGTTTTAATTCATTTCTCGTCTCTGTCATCGCTCGTTTTCGCAGCCTCTCGAGAAACCAAAGTGTTATCCTTCCCTATGCTCTAAGTCCATCCCTCGCTCCCTCCTATTCTCCATTTAAATCTTGTTTACGATAATTAATTATATATTTTGAAATACTGATTCTCTATAGTGTTTTTTATCTTTACTTCCGGGCGGTTGCCTTGTCCTCGGATAAATTTACGCCGAACAAACAAAAATCAACAAAAAAATCATCTTAATTCTTTCTCTCGCTTCTATTTCCATTTATAGTATATCTAGCACTATCCTCTGCTCTTGCTATATCGATACATCACACACATACTCGTCTTTGTCCGTATCCACATCCTTGCGTATCTTTTCTCTGGCTCTCCATTAGCCTGTCATTTTCAGTTCTTATCAAACGCGTTTGAATTTGTAAGTCCATCGTAAAGTGAGATGATCGTGAGATGAAATACAAAAAAAGACAAATGAACGATGATTATAAGAGCGCATAAGCATCGCTTTCACCTCAAAAGCGTAAAATTAACCATAATTTAGCAAACAAAAATTTTAAATATCTTCAGCCCTCCAAAATAAAATACATCAAGTAGAAAAATGATTTCCAAAACAAAATTAAAAATAACTTTGATAACAAAAAAGAAAGAAAAAATAATCACAAGGCAACCCTTGTCGCAAGTGTGCAAAAAAGAAACATAGGTTCTCTATAAGATTGCGGCGAAGCAAAGCAACAACACAGCGACAGCAGCAGCGAAAAGCAAAAGCGACGTGGCATTGATGAGAAAATGATAACATTCACAATTTGAGATCGAGTAATATAGCCGTATGAAGCAGGTGTAGTATTTATGTTGAATCAACAAAACAAAAACAAAGCGATAAACATACTACGATAGGATAGTTTTAAGTAGTAAGAGTCGCGTGACGTGAAACTGAAGGGGCTCAGTTGAATTTATCGAGAAATAAATTGATTAAATAAAAAAAGTATGATCGTTGAACGAAAAATAAACAATGTGAATGCCAACAAAAGTAACGAGAATAAATGCCGGTAAGGAATCCGCGAGCTAGTCTTATATCTTTCTGTTTATCCGAAAACTTGAGTTTGACTTTTATCGTTAGCCCGGCTCTCGCACACGTGCTTCTTTCGGCTTTTCGAGACAGAAGCTTTCATCCTCCCACTCGCTCGTATTAAGTAATTTAGTAGGTAAGTAAGTAGGTGTGTGTAAGTAAGTAAGTTCAAGCAGTTTATGCTGAAAAAGTCACTTTAACTTTATATAGAATAATAATATAGTTTCGAGTATCAATTACGCTCGTATAATAATATTTCAATATATATATATATAATATGTATAGTCGCAATGTACAAACGTATATAATATATTTTTTGTTTTTTTAATATATATATATATATATATATATATATATATATATATATATATACACACATATATTAGATATTCAAACGTTCTCACTCTTATCTCAATCACTACCTATCGATCGATAATTATTATTACATTTAAGCTTACAAACGAGCAAGGAAAAAAAATAAGAAAAAATAATAAACAGTCTGAAACAAAGTACATGTACAAAAAATATATAATAATACAAAGGAATTCAGCGGTCAATCGAGGAAAGACAAAAAATAATAATGTAATAATCATGAATTATATATTAATAAACAAGGTTTCGTAAAAATAAGGATAAATCGTCTTTCTCTCTCGATACTTTTCGATTTACATCTCACTATAGGCGGATATTTGGGCGATACATCCCTGGATCTCGCGACCAAGTCGACGTGCGTTTCATAGCATTATATAATAATAATAATAATAAGTAAGAAACAAAAAATAATAATAATTAATAGTAGTGATAGCCATTAAAAACTAGTATCTAACGATAAAGGAGAAACATTCGCATCTAAGCAAACTCGGTTACAAAAATAATATAAATCATCAAGTACAAACGCATATATGTATATATCGTATGTGTATTGTGTGTCAATGGGCTCTTCAATGTTTGTCTCTTTGTTGCATAGTCATATGTGTGTGTGTATATATATCGATATAATAATCATTCAATGTGTGTATATTGTCAGATAGAGGTGAAAAAATAAATGCACAAACAACAGAAAGAACTTAAAAACGAGGCATGGTTTTACAATGTAAAATTTATGATACGCAAGCAGAGTCGTAAAATCTATGTAAAAAAATAATAATAAGATGAAGAACTAATAAAGGAACGTCGATCGAGGCCAGCGAAAAAATTCACAAACGTCGTCTCATCTCTGTCTGTCTCTCTCTCTCTCTCTCTCTTTTTTCGCCAGACCGCTAATATCCGCATTCACTAGATATACAAAAGCAGAGGGTTTTTATCGAGTTAATATCTCTCTTTCTCTCTTTTTGCTCTTTCTCTATGCATTGTCTGTTTACTTTTCATTTAAATACAGTTTCTAATAATATTAATAATAATCATGTATAATGATAATAATAATCGTCATAACCACAAGCTATAAAATAATAAGAGTCGTTAACCACATTCACTATAAAATAATATATACCTATTCAATAGAATTTAAATTTAACATAGTAAATACAGATTAAATTAAGCAACAATCATATCTATTCCTCTCTCTTTTTTACTCTCTCTCTCTCTCGTTTTTCACGTCTATTTATTATTTCTTTAAGCTTATGCGTATAGAGTTAATCTCTCTGTCTTATTATCCATTCACACGATTATTCTCGTTCACCTCTCTATAGTTAAATCTCTAATAATTCTCTTACGTTTAGTTATTATTCTTTGAGATATGTATCGTCATGTTTTTTTTTAATCCATTTTTTTCTCTCTCGCGCGCATATACTGCCTATGATAATATTTATAAAATGCTCTCGTACTCGCGCGTCTCTTCGCACTTAAGAGGGACACCCGAATCTTCTAGCTTTTTTCTCTCTTTCTCTTACGATCATTCTCTCTGTCAACTATATATTTATTACAAAAATTCTACAAAAAGAAAAACTATAAATAAAAATAAAATAAGAAAAATTCTGAAAAATCTCTTTGCTCGAGTTGGCTGGATAAATATATATTTATATCTATACGTTACTGGGAGGGTCGAACACCTGCTCGCTCTTTTTCACACTTGTATATATCATATACATATCTCACGCACACGCATTCCATCCTCTAGTAATTCGCGTACATGTACGTTATCCCCATAAAGCCGAATAATGTGCGCACGATCGGAAAAACTGGCCTTGACTCCCTTGTTTTTTTTATTTTATTTTATTTTTTACTACGTTTTGCTTTCGCTTCGTTCACGAAATTTTCGCGTACGTCTGTCTCGCGCGCAGTAACTCGTCGCCCGCGCCTCTCGTGTGTCCGTTGCATCTCTCGTTTCATTTCGTTCTCTCTTTTTCGAAAAACATCTTTCCACTCGGGTCGTTCTCTCTAACCGCGTACATCGTTTAAATCACGATTACGTTTATTTTTGGTTATCTTTTTTTTTTAAAGACTTGTTTTTTTTTTCTTTCATTTTTTTTATACGAAAATGGCAGTTATCGGTCACAGCCAATGGCTATTAATTATATTCAATAAACGCTTCACCCTTCATTTTTAAACTTCTTAAATATGTTAGGACTATCGTTTACGTCATTTTACCTTTACTTTTACGTTTAGAGACTATCAGTAATAAAATCCTTATTACTCGTGTTGATTCAAATACTTTTACTCCGACGAATGTCTGAACGAACGAATGAATGAATGCATGATGAAAAGATGAAGAGCTGAGTGTCCGCGTGAGTTGATCGAAATTCCGCATCACTGACAAGCATTTAACGTGGCAGGTCGAAAAAACGGAAAATCACGAGAAGCTCGAAAGGCATAATTGATTGGTTATGTGCTTGCGAATTACTACTTGCGCCTTTCCGATTTCTCGCCCTGGATTACTGGACGCGACACGCGTGCGACTGTTCGAGGTGACGTCGAATCGAGATTTGAAGAATGATTGTTCAATCGAAAACAGCGAGCCCGGCGTCCCCCGAACGGACGGACGATCAAAGGAAGCTCGGAACCTCGGCCAAAGTTAAAGTCTAGCGGAGATTCGCGCGCGCCTATCCTCCTCGCGCCCGCGTCTGACCGAAGCCTGACTCGCACTACTGATTGGTGTCGTGAGTCGCGATCCTTGATTCTATACTTTCCCATTTCCTCTCTGTTTTTACGTTCCTTTGACATGGTAATGGACACACACTCAATAAGCACGGGCACACATGATGAAAGAAATGGAGACGCTGTGTAGATGGAAGAACTCAAAGAAGACGACGCAACAACCGAGTCTGCTGGCAACCGCCCCTAAGACTGTCTTAATATTCTGTGTTACTTCTTTTTTTGTTAATAAATGTTATCCGTATTATTTTGTTTTACTCTCAGTACACCGTCTCTTTACTATTTATCATTTTCATTTTAGATTATTCTTGTTTATACACGTAAAAACTCTCGAGCTCTCAGTTTTCACCACAGAATAATAGATTATCAGCGTTATTTTCTCTGTCACCTCGCTTTGTCTCTTTTTACGTTACGACTATCTCTCGTGTGTCTTAGTCTCGTTTAATATATATTATATTATTAATATCTTATATATCTACATATTGAGAATTCTTTTTTTCCTTTAAACTTGATCGTCCTTTTCGTGGCTTAAAAACTTTTTGCTGCCCCACCGCGTTAGACTCGAAAATCTCCCCTACAGCCATGTTCTCCCTACGCGCGCGAACACACGGCCCGAAGGAAAAAGTTTTTCGTCCACACACCTAACAACAACACATCCACGCGTTGCAATACGTTATTTATTTTTTCTTTCCCTCTTTTTTTTCCTTTAAGAACTATACACCTCGCCGCGACTCTCGATCAGACTTATTGAAGTGAATTACGTAATCCTGCATGATCTACATATATATGTATATAATATAATTATCCGCCCTTTATTGCGCGGGTCGCCCTCCATATCTTAAATTATTTTACTTTAATAATTATTTAAATTTTTTATCATTTTTTTTTTACTTAGTTTAAGTCGGAACGTTCATGCTAAAGAGAATACATATAAATATATAATATATATGTATGTCATCACCGTTTTTCACATTTTTTCACATTTTCATCTTGTATTTATCCCTTAATTCTCTTTTTTTATTATACTTAACATAGAAAAAATATAGAATTCATTTTGCCTCGAACTTAAATATAATAAACATCTTATTTTTTTTGTTCTGTCATTCATTTCATAAGCTTTTTTTCCTTTTACTCCCTTATACGTCTATCGAAAAATCGTTCGCTTCTCTTAAATATATAATATATAATGCAGTGCATCGTTCTTTAAATAGTGGGACGCGGCGCGTTTTACTAACCTTCTCGTCCGCGGGCGCGCGCTGGTTCGCGACGTTGCTCAAACTTCGAACATGCGAATAAAAATTTAAAAAAACTTTTAGTCAACAAAGTTAAAGGATTTGAAAGTAGTAATGTAAATAAATATATGTATTGACTGTTTTTTAGAACGCTAAAAAAACAACAGTAAAAGTATAATACATGCTTAAAAGTCAATCGATAGTAAAAACAACAACGCACTTCTCCGAAGTCTGAGCGACGCGTGAAGGAACGCGCGACGCGAGCAGGAAGCCAGCTGTGTGGATTTTTGAGCATGTTTTGTTCCGTAATAATAATCGTGAGCTCATCGATGAAACGCAAAGAGATCGTAAGATCGTAAAAAATGGCAACACGAGACCGAAACGAACGTTTAAAAATACTGCGCTACGCGACTTCTATACGATTATCTTCCCTCGCCCTACTTCCATTCCCGTATGTGTACATCGAAAATTTCTCGTGAAACGAAGCAAAAAAGTCAAACTAGGAGAAAAAAAAACAACTATAATGAAAAGTTACAGACGAACTATATAACAGAGGAAAGAAAAGAAACCAAAGTCTGATGTCAAGAGCGGGCCGGTGTCCGAACCCCTTTAAAGTTCTTTTGGATAGACGATAAAAATTTGAACGACAAAAACTACAACAAATATATAATCAATACGAGGATATAAATAAACGCGCGTGTCTACCGTGTTCGCGTATGGGCGGACAATCGGCGACGACGTTGCTGGGAAAAATGCCTTATTTTCGCCATTTATACTCTCTGTGTTTTTCGTTCTTAATTCACATTCGCGCTCTTTCTCTCTCGCTTACTTTCTCTCTTTCTCTATAATATATATAAAAATAAAATAAATTACAAAAATATCATACGTCATTTTGCGGAAAAAAGCCTTAAAAATACGATGACGACAACGACGTTACGACTTAGACGCGTATAATATTTATATTGTTGAGTGTATGTGTGTATGTGTATTACGTGTGTTTCTATGTGTCTGTCGCGCACGCGGGTTTTTCCTTTCTTTCTCCCTGGTTTACACGTGGGTCACACTATACCTCTTCCTTTCTCTCCGTTTAAAAATTAATTATTACTCGATTATTACTAAGTTTCCTCGATAATACACAGAATGTGGGCGCTCCGCGTGCCACCGTGTATACCACTCTCTCCTACCCTCCTTCTTCCGCACAACGACCACGAGACGACGCGCGCTTCCTCGCTTTTCTTCCCCGTCTCCCGGGCGTCCTCGGATCCTCGCTTTCTCTATAACTTTTTCTGTGCGCGAGGCCGATGACGCCCGAGAGGGTGAAATATACTCTTTGTATTTCATTTGTATCATTATTATTATTACATTTACATGGAAAGCCCAGTGACACCGAGGTCGGATCGCTGGGGACCGAGTGGGGATTAGCTTCCAATACTGTATCGCGAATTGCTCGTCATTTTTATTTTTCTCGGTTTCGGTCCCCGCGCCTACCCGAGCGTCCGAAAAGAAGCAAAAAGAGCGGGAAGAGCGCGTGGTTCCTGCACAACACACCGTGTGGCTTCAAAAGAGCGCTGATTCGAGAGAGCAGCCGGCTTTTCCGCCCGTCGTCCCGTCGGCGAACGCGCGAAAATACAAAATCTAAATCTCCTCGGTAAAATATCATCGTCATATATATATATATATATATATAATATATTTTTTTATGTTTATATTTTGTATATATAATATATATTATCGTTATTATTATTTCAATTGCTCTGTCGCTTATATAAAGATAAGATAATACTCTAAGCGAGGGATGACGGGTGGAAGGAGTAGTGCGCTCTTTGAATTCTGTTTAAAGTTTTTCCTTTTCTCACCTTTTTTTTTGTTTTCGAAACCTTCCCCTCAAATTCACGCGCACACGCGTTTGGTAGCACGCGGACGAGCGCACGGTATTCTATATTCGCCTCCACTACACCTCTCTGCTGACTTGGCTACATCGTATTTTCTCTAGCTCATGCTTATATATCCCTGGTTTTTCTCGCCTTTTTCGGCTCTCTGTGTGTCGCTTCTCTATAGCTCTCAACATGCACGTATACGTTCTCTCTCTCTCTCTCTTAGCTATTATGGTGCCTCGGCTCAGAACCTCTGACCTCGGGGTTCGACGACCACCGTTTTTCGCTCATCATCATTATCGTAATTATCGCAATCGCGCGTCGGCGCGCGAGTTCTCTTTATAAAAATTTTTCACAATTCGTTATGCCGTTATTTGTTCTTGTATGCTGGTTGCTTATTCTTTTTTTTTATAAGTGCAAAAAACGACTAGGAGCAAAGAGAAATTGTACGGCGACCGTCGACGGTTCGCCTTATCATCACGCAAATATACGCATTTTTTCACTCGCGCATCTCACCACTCGCTTTTTCTTTTATATTAACGTTTTTTTATCCTCATTCTATACTCAATCTTTGTCTTTTATCTAGGAATCAATTTTGGATATCAGATAATATCACAATTCGTATAAGAAACGCGCAATTTTTTTTCATCAATAAAAAAATTTCTCTCCATCCTCCTGGAGTCGCCTCTCGCACTTGCCGTATTATGCCGAATAATATACATAAATATATTTGTTTTTTTTTTTTATATATCTATATAATACCTTTCGAAGAAGTCGCGCTATCTTACAGAGCGCGCGAGCGCGAGTCTCTTCGTCGCGACCGGATTCACTCTCGCGAGAAAGAGACCGTTAAAAAAACGAGAGAATAGTAGTGGTCGTCGACGCTCTTGCGCACGTTTATAACTACAGTGCGCAATTCTAGTTTACTCTGTCTTTACACATAATAATCGCGCCGCTCGCAATATATATTTATATATTAAACAAAGAAAAAAAATTATCAAACAAAAATAACAACAAAACACGAAGCTTTCTCGCTCTCATACTAAACTCTGTCTCTACTCGTTTAATACATCTCATATTCCTGTTCGTTAATTACGTCCCTACTATTTTACGTTTATTTTATGTCCTTTAAACTTTTTAAATTCCTCCTCGCGCCTCCTTAAAGTGTTCATTTTAAAATCGATTCGTTGTATATCCGGTTGGCAGGAACAGGCGAGCTCCACGCGACTCCCGAGAATTCTCCTCTCTTTCTCTCTAGCAAAATTTAACGCAACTCGACTATTAATAATGATCGTACGGAAAACGGAATTCCCGCGCGGGCATTCGCCTGTTCCCTCCCACAATCTCTCTATCGGGTATATTGTTATTTTGTTTCGACTCTCGCAGAGTAGAGACATACGTGTTCGCATATTGTTAAAAACTACAAGTAGTATAATATTGGCAGCAGCAGCAGTGGAATCGAAAACTTGTGCGCGTCCTCTTCTCTCTACACTCCCTCCCTCTCACCACACATGTGTAGTCGAAGAATCGCTCCTCTCCTCTCGCAGTCCGCTGTGTGGATACGTGAGTGTGTCAGTGTGAACGTGGGTGTGCAGCCATCATCGTAGCAGCAGTCTCGAAGGGAAGGGGCGGCGATGTGGTGCGACGTCGCTCTCGTTGTCGCCGGTACCGTCTTCTGGTGGCGCGATCTCAGCTTCGATCGTCGCGTGCGTCCGAGGTACCGCGCGGAAAAAGAAAAGGAAAACCAAACGAAAAAGAAAAACACACTTTTCCATTCTCTCCTCCTCCTCCTGCAGCAGGCTCGTCGTCATCATCATCACTGGGGGCATGTCTCCTGTCGTCCACCTCTTTCTCGCCCAATGCTCGTGTGTAGTGGTGGTGTGCTCGTGTCTTTGTCGTCCGCGGAACGAAAGATCCAGTGTGGTCATCTCATCATCATCATCATCATCATCATCATCATCATCATAATCACAATACGAAAGTTGACTAATCGCAGTCGTACGGCATGAACCAAGGGTAAAAGCATCCTCTCGGCCTGTCTTGTGTGCTCCAGCAAACACAGCGCCCTCCTCATCAAAGTATAAAAACCGCGTCGTACGAACGAATTGTTGAATATCAGTCGAAAAGGATGTGTCGTGGATGTCTCGTGTGGGTGTGTGTCGTGGGTGTGTTGATCTCTCATGATGCATGGTAAGTCGATCTCTCCTTGAGCAGCAGCACCTCGCGGCCCTGGCCTCCGTCTTAGATGATGATGCGCAGAGCCTGGAGCACGGGCTTCGAGCAGACGGGGCACATGGGCTCGCTGCTCATGCAGATGCGATGTCCGCACTCGAGGCAGAAGTGCTTGTGTCCGCAGGGCACCAGCGCGGTCGTGACGTCCTTGTCGCCGCAGACGACGCACTCCCTGACTCCGGTGCTGCCGTTGCCGCTCCCGGTTCCGAGAAGCGAGTCCGTGGGCGAAGCCGGCGACGCAGAGGCCGGTGGCGAGGGTCTCGATGGTAGCGCTACGCCGGGAAAGGACCAGATGGACGAGGCCGAGGCGGTCTGCGACTCGAAGCTGGGCGACTCGCCGATTCCCTCGTCGCGCTCCATGCCGGCGCCCCAGATGGCCACGAGGTCGTTCAGTCCGGGTGCTCCGGTGCTGGAGGACGAGCTGCTGCAGCTTCCGCTGGAGGAGAAGGCTCCGCTGCTTCCGTTGCTGCCCTTGGCGCCGCCGGGCGGGTCGAGGCAGCCGAGGATGGAGCCGAGTCCGCCGCGGCAGAGCACCTCGAGCAAGTCCTTCTCCTCGTGCATGCAGAGCGGCAGGACGCCGGTGCGCTGGGTGATGTGCGCCTGGATCTCGGTGCGGGCAGCCGCCACGCTCTCGGGGAGGCCGGTGACCTCGAAGACGGGCTCCTTGTCGCGGCTGGGCGTGACGATGTAGGTGTGCGTCTGGTGCTGGATGCGCTTGATGGTGGCGCCCTTGGGGCCGACCACGAGGCCGACCACGCGGTAGGGCACGCGCACCTGGATGGTGATGTGTCCGGGCACCGAAGCGGGCGGTCCGGGCGGGGCTCCGAGCAGAGCGCCGAGGGATGACTTGCGGGAGGCGCGGATCTGGGAGAAGTGCTCGGCGGCCGAGAGAATCTCGCGCTTGGCGCGGGCCACGTCCTCCTTGCGACCGGTCACCACGAACACGGGCTCCTCGCCCCGGACCGGGGTCTTGATGTAGGTGTTGGTCTTGGCGCGGAGCGCCTTTATCTTGCAGCCTGTTGGCAGAAAAAAGCAGAGATTCATCGATTAGTATCACTTGAATGGCACTTGTATACGCGCGGCTTGTATAACGGCTCTCAGTAAGCGGATTAAATACCGGATTTTTTGGAAAAAAAAAATTAAAGCAGAACACGAGCGAGGAGAAAAAACCGGTGCTGCTTGGTATCTTTCCCAAGACTCTTTTTTCGCTAACAAATGGCTCTCCGTAAACATTTTCATCGTCTCGCGATCCGAAGCCACGTGGTCCTTCCGAGCGGGCCGCACGCGTGCGCGAATAAAGAAAGGAAGTGCGCGAGAGAAAGAAGAAGAACAAGTCCGCTCTGGTCCTCGCAGACTGGCCTTGAGAGCAGCCGGCCGCGGCGCAATGCTAGCAATGCAGGTGAACCACTCGCCTGTCGTCTTTCTCGCTCCCTTTCGTTCGTTTCACTCTCGCTCTATCTCTCTTCCCGCAGAAACTCGTTTCTTCCGTCTCACTCTCTCTCCCGCTCGAACATCGGCTCTTATAGGGTGCATGCTCTGGGAATTCGCTCTATGGGAGCAGCCCGCGGGGATAGACCGTTGACTCCTTAACGACGCTTGATATCGAACCGCTGTGGGGTGCGACCTTTGCCGATCGATACCTTCTCGTTTCGTTCGGTCCACGTGGATTTTCCTCGGCGATACGGATCGTAGCTCGAGGCCGGCTTTTCCTCGAGCGCGTGTGAAAACCGCGTCTGTGTGCGCCGCTGCACTTTGCGCGGAAGCCCTTGCCATCTGTCCGGGAGATCTTTGCGCGCTTGGAGAGAGAGAGAGAGAGAGCGACAGCTGCCGGAACCATCATCGAAAAATTAACGCCGCGTATTCTCACGATGCAGCGTATACACGGAATAATTGAAAATTATACGAAAAGCTCGGAGTCGTTGCGCGGCGGATGAGCAGATCCTGATTTACCGCGGCAATTTACCCGCGGCGCGATTCGTTTATTTATCATCGAGCACTGGCCTCACTGTGCAGCCTTGACCAAGAGCTATAACCCTAAGTATATCTCTCTCTCTCTCTCTCTCGCTCCTCGAGGATTCCCGGCGTTCCTGCACGCGACCCCGTGTACGCGGTGTACTTTCGACTCTCCCGTATCCGCGAGAGCATCGGCGCAGGTATATAAAACCGGCGTAATAATCGCAGCAGTATACAGAGTGAGAGAGAGAGAGAGAGAGAGAGAGAGAGAGAGAGAGAGAGAGAGAAGGAAAAGGCTCATGCGCGCGCGAGAGAGCGGGAAAACAAAGGAGACGAGAGAGGTCCTTGCGCGCATACCGCGACGACAATGTCAGGGCCGTTCGCCGAGCGAACGCTTTCAGGGACGCGGTTGTTGCTCGCGGCAGACGAGGAGAGAGGGAGAGAGGCTTGTCTCTCGAGTGTATTTTTAGTGTTTCAGGAAATTGCCGATTCGGATCGTGAGTTTTTCCGAAGGATGTTGCCCGATGAGTTTTTCGGTGTGGAGCGATGCGTAGCGCTCTTTTTTCTCATACGCGCTGCTGTACAAGTCGAGGACTGAATCGCGAATATTCAGAAGCTACGATTTTCTACAGAGCCTTCGATTATTATTAGCCGCGGCCGCATACGAGCTTTTTGTTATATTTTTCAAAGCCGCTGCAGCAGCAGCAGCGAAAGCGAGAGCGCATCGGCTCTCCTTTTTTGCGGCAGCCGGGGAGGCATCAGGCGGTAGCTCTCGTCGTCTTTTTGCGTTCTCACGGGGACAGAGCGACGACGAGGAGGTCGTCGTGTCTCTTTAGTTTGCCGACTCGCCAACAGAGACTGAGAGACTGGCTTTTAGGATTCGCTCCCTCTGTATGGGCTCTTTGAGAAAATACATCCGTTCATCCTTATCCCCGGATGGAGATATCTCTCGCGGACGTAATAATCCGCGAGCGTGACATCCTCGACTGGCGTACGGAGAGCGAAGTAGCATATCGATACTTCTCGGCGGCGAACAGGTGATCGAGTGCGCAGGTAATAATACGCAGCGCACGCACGACAGGGAGAGAGAGAGAGAGAGAGAGAGAGAGTGGCACGCGCGCGAGGATGCAGTCGGGCGTATACAGTCGGCTTCGAAAGTTCGATCGACGTGTGTGACGACCGATACACTCCAGGCCAAAAGGATAGCCGATGCAGCTGACCGCCGCGAATGTGTGTGTGTGTGTACGTGCGATAGCGAAGGGGAAAGGATGCAGCAGCGAAAAGGAGGGAGAGCAGGGGGCGTGGGTCGTAGACAGTTGAAGGGCCGCGGCCAAGGTGAGCCGCGAGAGAGAGAAAGAGAGGCGCAGCGTATGCACACACACAGACAGACTGCAACCTCGTGACTTTTTTCGCGCAGGTGTAAGATAGTGGCCGCTTATCGGCGAGTTCGCTCCGCAGGTATATTTTGTAAACACTCGCGTCGGGCGGCGTTTATTATTCGCGCAGGATGTTGGCAGAGAGAGAGAGAGAGAGAGAGCGAATCAACGGGCGCGATAATCCGATGAGAGGAAAGAATCTTTAATCCCATTTCTCTATACGTTATAAGCCGGTCTGGAATTGGCGAGTGTGTTAAAACCAGTCGGAGAAAGAGAGGATCTCCTCGATCAGGGCGGTCTGTGCACTACACACTACTACCTGCGCCGCGCGTGTGTATGCATCGGAGCCGATCAATCGCTCGCTAATCTCGAGCGAACCCTACACCCCGTGCGTCTACGGTTTCTCGCGTAACTAAAGAAGAGGAGAAGGAGGAGAGCACCAGCTGCAGGGAACAAAGGAGAGAAAAGGTTCCTTGAGAGGGAAGCGTGTATACATCGTGGCGAATTCCTCGCGACGTGTGCATTTGAATTTCAGATTCTATAATTAATTAGGTCAGCACGTCTCGCTACGATCAAAGAGTAGCATCGACACATCGCGCAAACATCGTTGAAATCAAGCCAGCTGCGCGAGTATAAGAAACACCTTCCGCCAAGTCTCCTCTCTCTCTCTCTCTCTCTCTCTCTCTCTCTCTCTCTCTCTCTCTCTCTCTCTCTCTCTCTCTCT
>QLSS01000091.1:148770-177168 GCA_024372645.1 Trichomalopsis sarcophagae
GAGAGAGAGAGAGAGAGAGAGAGAGAGAGAGAGAGAGAGAGAGAGAGCTGTCGATACAACCCGGCTCATCCTTCCTCTCTCGACGTCGGCGTGTCCGTCCAGCCAGAAAGTTCGCCGGTGTGTAGATGATTCACGCGCAGTGGCGGCTCTCCGTTCGAGCGTGGAAGGAAAAAAACACGGCGGAACAATGGAAGGACGAATCGCCGACGATGATAAAGCGCGATGGATGGATTAGAATGAACCGGAGAGATTTGAAGCTGTCACAGACGCACACGTCTATATACAAACGCGAGCTGCGAGACGAGTCGCAGCGATAAGAGTCCGCAGAGCCGCACTATACGATGCATAGCACGCGCTCAGTGGTTAGAGCACCCGCTTGTTAATCTCGGTTCAAGCCAGCGTCTTTTTCGCTTTCCGACTCGTCTCCCTCTCCGTCCGTTACACGGTTCTCTCGGAAAGCTCGTTACGGTTAATTCGCTTACGAGTTTATAACTTGTTGCCCGTCTGTCAACAGCGGCCGCAGCGAAAGGGCTTCCGTAATCAACAGCTAATTCGCGAAATTCGAATATTAACGGATCGCCGCGAGTATGCACACACGCGCATTGCGACATGCGGCAGAGATGCAAAGTGCGTTAACCCGTATTCGAGCGTTGGGTGCCGACGGCGGCATGTGTCCGCGGCAATTAGAAGCGATTAGACGGCGCGACGCTAACGAGCGGCGCAAGAATGAAACGGAGTCGCCCACTTTTGACTATACGTAATACTATGCGCGCGGCGAGTGTATTATGATCGGAGACTGACTCATCTATCGAGCGCGAGACGCGCGTTAATTGATCGATGGATATTTTTCAAAGCGAACCTTATACATTCCCTCTATAGCTCTCTTTCGTACACGCATAAATTCAGAATCGCAATTAGAGCTTAAAACCACCTTGCCATAAATCTCGCTTTGCCATGCGACAATTAGACCCCTCCGCGTTATTATGCCGTTATACCAGCACGAATGTGTTTCTCAAGCCCGGATCAGCTTTTAAAAAAATGCTTTCACAGCGCCTCTCACGGGTGCGATAAACCATAGGTATAAATACCGGGGCAGCATTAGTATACATCGCATACTTTCCCTGCGAGAGTCAAGGCCCGAGCGGGGCAGGGGGTAGTAAGGCAGGCTTTGCGCGCGCGCGAATAAGCGCCCGTGCATGTATGGTATGAGGCATCAGCTGTGCTAACAGCTGTGGGGGTTCGCTGCACGAACTCGCACTTACGAAGTACGAGTTCTCGCGTTGTTCTGCTCTTACACACACGCGCGCTTACTGCATAGAAGGGGAAGAGAGTATAGTGTCGGGTTGGCTAGCTAGCCGGTCGTATCGATTCTTCGCCTCGTCTACCCTCGGCTGCTGCTGTCGTCCCCATCATGCGAATAAATAAAACGCCGGTACCCACGACGACGACGGCGTCGCGAGAGAGGGAAAAAGCCAACCCTCGGGCTTAAGGCGCAATCTTCCTCTCTCTCTCTCTCTCTCTCTCTCACTGCGTCCTTCTTAATTTGCTCCCTCCTTTTTTTCTCTCTACTTCCTATACGGCTACGAAGCCTATAGCGAGAGGCTTTTGTGTATTCGTCGCGCAACTCTCTCATTCTTCCCTTGGCTCCCTATAGATTCGCCTCAGCCGATATCTCGAGCGAGTGAACGTATGGTATTATGCCGCGCTGGAATGACGATGGATTGCGAAGAGAGAAAAGTCCTTTCTTTCTCTTTTCTCTCTCGCTCGAGCTGCTCATCAGAGTTTGTCGTTATTCGGGGGTATCAGCGCGCGAGGGGTACTTAGAATCGTAAGAATTAAAACTCGGATTCCAGAGCCGCAGACCTCCGGCAGACAATCGACACAGTCGCGCGCATACCACGATACACCTCTTTTCGCGTGTGTGTCGCGGACCTGTGCGCCGAGAGAGAAAAAAAAAGAGGAGAGAAACGCCAAAGCAGCAGCACACGCGATCTTATCTGCGTGTACAGCCCCCAGAAGAAAAATAAAGAAGCTCGGAGGAAGAACTCAAGCCGCCGCGAAGAAATCTCTCGCTTGGACACACACGCGCGCGCGCACAATGCTCCCCTATTTTTCGGCGGCGAAAAAGAGAACTACACGGACGAGTAGATGAAATTCGAGGCCGCGAGAGGAGAGAGAGAGAGAGAGAGAGAGCCCGGAGGCCTCGCGGATCGTTCGCCTCTCGCGCTCTTTGTTCGAGACGCCGGTCGTCTCTTCTCTTGTTCTTTCGCAGTGTGTGTGTGTGTGTGGGTAAAAATTTTTCTCCCAGTCTACAACGGCGTCGGCAGCAGCAGCTCTCTTTTCTCATTCGGCCACCCTTCGCTCGTCGTTGGCAATTTTTGCCGGTGCGAGGAACGCTGCGGAATTGTAATCGGACGAGCGCGCTTTGTTCGACCGCCCGTTTTGTTTTTAAAGTTTCGCATTTTTTTTTTTTTTTTTGTTGGTTCGGTGATGGAGAAAATGAAGCTTTTGTGGATAGTTGACAAAGTCTTTTGTTATTTATTAAAACTAGATAACGATGGGGATGGAATTTTTAACGATTGTACTCAACTTTTTAGAGATAGGCGTAGAGTATCGATGCCTCTTATACTTTACTTACTAAGAGCCGGACGATAGTTTTTGCGTGTAGCCCATAATTGCGCTTACCTGAAACAAAAAAGAAACAAATGCATTAGACTCGTCTGCGAGTATAAGATAAGCATCGTGGGATCAACGTTTCAATCGCTGCAGCAAAATCCATACAACAAATCGCGGCTGTACTCGAAGGATTTAACTTAACGTCTCTCTATGCCTGTACACGCAGCCCTGCGGTATAAATAATAGCCTCGCATCAGCAACAAAGACAATTTTCACGGGGAGAACAATTAATCGGCTGCATTTAACAACGTCTCGCCATCCCACACAACTGCACGCACTTATTCATTCAGCTGCTGCAGCGCAAAGAGAGAGAGAGAGAGAGAGAGAGAGAGAGAGAGAGAGAGAGAGAGAGCCTGTCCCCAACAGCTGCTGCTTCGCACGCGCACACACGAGTACTTTGCGTCGTTGCGAATTCCCGGCATCGGCGCGTGTGTGTGAAAGAGAGAAGAAGAGGAGAGAACGAGAGAGACTGGACCGACTAGACTCCCCGACGTTGACTCACGAGAGCCGAGTGCATATTAATCGTGTGAAAAAGTACCGACGATTCAACGACTTCTTTCGCTCGCGCTCGTCGGTGCTTTTGTTTACCTTTTGCTTTCTCGATCATCGAGGCATATAAACATTCGTTGCACCGAAACCAGATTGCAGACTCGTACGTGTGTAAATGTTTTTCGCAACAGCAGGCAAGATCGTTTATACGTGTCTTTTGAAAAAAAGGCCTATATCGAAGAGGCAAGAATACACTCTCTATGCAAAGACTGTAGTACTTTTCCATCCACGGCGCTTCTTTCCCCGCTTTTTTCCTTCCGCTCGCTCCTATACTACTCTCGTATAATGGGCACTTATATACGCGCGGTTCCCCTCATATTATACACAGTCGCGATACTCGCTCTGGAAACGACCGATTTATCAGACCTACAGACACACGGAGGTCCCCTCGAGTCTTTCCGCAATGAGTCACTCGCTCCTCCAAATCCGAAATTCATTACCGCGGGACATGTCATATTGTATAGAGACGATTTTGAAAAAAATCTGGGGTACCCGATAAGAGCAAAGTATCGATTTCTCAAAAAATCGCCTTCGACTCTGTGAAACCTGCCGAATCACACCCACATCGAGGCGAAAGCTCGTTAAACCGAATAAAACTCGATACCACCTTGCGAAACGGCACAGCAAGGAAGAGCGAAGAAAAAAAGGTTCCTATCCATCCGAGAGACGAAGAAACGGTGCCGGTATTTACAAATCGAAATCTTCGTCTCGGCAGCGGCGGCCGATTTCTTTGCCAAGCCGATTCCGCGAATCGGCCCGAGAGAGCAGGCGCCGTCGGAATATAGATATATAGATGCGATCCGTAACGTAGCAAGGACGCGGTCATTCTGACACTCGACTGGCGAGAGATACCTAGACACTATAAATTATGCGCTGATCATCCGCGAATACGCAATAAGGCGTGATCGATATAACCGGGACGGAAGAAGAGGTTACGGGATCGTCATTTCGAAATTTTTACATTCTAGACTGATACTGAGGCAGATATGATTCCACGTGTTTATGGGCTTGTTGAAAGGTGACAAACCGATTTTCTAGCTGATCGATTCGTTATGAATATGTATGCCGTTGTGCAAACCGAATCTGGAAGCGTATGACAATGCTTCGGTGCATCTGTGCTCGAGCCGTCGAATCGAGGTTGGGAGCTAAATATAGCTCTTTATTGGCTTCTTCGCATTAAAGGTCTCAATAATAGCTTCCTTAAACATCGAGTACAAGCGAACACACTTGACGCCAACGACAGGTGATTGACTCGCTAAGTACTTTCTGAATAGAGTTAAGAAACATGTCGCGAGTGCCTAATAAGGTAAATATCGAAAGATATAGACAGTCTAGACTATAAAAATAACCGAATCGATAGTGCGAAACAATGTCCACACAGCAGCAGTATACTATAGCACTCGCGACACCTAACCTTCCCCAACAGAGCAGCCCTTTAAATAAGTCGCGCACACCACGCGGGTTGATTCTTATCGTTAAACTACGTTTCTCGCTCAATCGAAAGGTGCGTCAGCCTCGAGAAATTACTCCAGCACGTACAACAAGAAAATTTTCCCGTGACGGCGCCAGACAGCCCAGCGATCGATAGTCTCGCGTGATGTCTACGTTATATCCGCCGCTGCATGACACACGCAGAGCCAGCCCCGACGAGGAGGGCGAGAGAGAAAGACAAGCCTCGATTCCACTACTGTCGCTAAATTTATTGCTTCGGGGATGTATTTCTGTATACGAAGCTTTGAAAAAAACATTAAGGCCGAGAGACGGATCGATCGTCGTGTAATAATTAGCCGAAAGAATGAAAACTCGTGAAAAGCGTATGGACTCCGGCATCGCAGTGAAACGAGGCCGTCCCGAGAAAAAGCAGCGGCGCGCATCATTAACGCAGCAGCCACGTGGTGCACACGAGGTGCGCACATTATCTCCGGCTGCCAGACGCACGTATATGCATTCGTCGTATGCTCCCTGTAGAGAACATCACACACGCGATAAGAGAGACTGCAGCCAGGCGATCGTAAAAGTGACGACGAAGAGAGAGAGAGAGAGAGAGAGAGAGAGTGAAAAGAGAGACGCAGCAGCAGTAGCGAAGGACGGATCGGTCCGCGCAAAGTTTTCGAGACCGCGCCCATTCATGGAAGCTCGTCCCACGCGACTTTTTGAAGAGCTATCTGTGCGCCCGTGACAAGGCAATTAACTTTTTCATAAGAGCTATAGTTTGCACTTTTTGCCAATGTGCGTGCAATGATATTTTCATCAATAATCGAGAGCGATGTCCACACACGAGCCGGAAAATTGCAGCAAACGAGCGTCATCGTCGTTCACTCGAAAGAGAGGCGACACCTCTTCTCTGCCGGCCAATGCGATCCATCAAAATAATCATCGGAGAAGCCGGGAATTCATTATTTCGTGCTCTCGCGCTCTCGTCTCCGGCGTTATATAGGGGGAAGCGCTCTCGTGTATGCATACACTCCCCGCATGAGTCACGTCGGCGAGAATGCGAGGAAGAGCGCCGAGAAAAAAGAAGAAGGAGTATAACACACACGCAGACGAAGTTGAACTTTCTCGAGGGACGAGCGCACTGTATTTTTTCGGCTGCTGCTGCTTGTGCAACGAGCTTATCGACAGTTGTTTACAAAATACCTTTTTTCCTCGAGCTTTCAGGGTAAAACTACGAGCGGTTTGATCCATACTCGCAGAGTAGCGGCAAAGCCTCGAGTAACGCGTACAGGGAAAAATCGATACGCGCAGCGAAGAAACTTCGTCAACCGACCCCCAATAGCGAGCAACGACCCCGGAGGGAAAGAGAGAGAGAAACACTTAGTGCTGCAACGACCATACAGAAATCGAATTAATTAATCGCTCCCCTGCGCCACCCCTTCGCCGCTGCTGCAGTGCGGGACTGCTTGGTTGTATACGCTGATGGTGAAGAGTAATAACACGCGCGCACACGTACCCGCGAGTCCTCGCGGCGGCACGCAACGCGATTACCGATCTTCTGTCGGCTTGCTTTTTCACGTTCGGTAGTTTGCCGAGCGAGTATTGACTTAACAGTGAATCATCGTCGGAGGGAAGCTATGTTATGCGTTTGTAGGAGGAGATGTATTATTTCTTTCGGAGATATAACGAGTTGAATTTATATTGTACTTCTGAAATGAGACACAAGCATGTAATTGTAGTGTGTAAAGTATGGAAATGTGAAAACGTTGCGCCGAGTAGTACGAAGCACTTGTTCTGAAGTATGCATTTCTGAAGTGGGTTTCGAGTACGGTAGAAAGTTTTGCGGAAAAAAAAAACGACGTCCGGAGAATGTTTTCGAGAGTTTCATTTTTTTTGTTTTTGTCATTCTACAATTTTCATCCAGCGTTTGCTTTTGACAAACGGGAGGAAACAATTTACAAGAGATACACGGATGACAAATTCGCTCGCAAACACGTGTCATCGGGATAATCACTAATTATACGAGGTGCACCAGCCGCCTAAACGATTTACAGCGTCGATTATCTCCTGACACCCAGTAATGAAGTTGCCCAACTACATACGCTCCGATTACCGCGAAGTCGGCAATTTAACACGATGAATTTTATGAATACACAACAAAACACTGCGTAGCGCTCGGTAAATTTTCCCGAAAACCCCGACACAATGACAGAATAATTGAAGAAAGAATTTCCTTCTCAAAAGCCGCAAACACTAAGTATAAGTAAAATTCTTCTCCGCCTCGAGAATACACCACGACGTTTTCATCTTCACCGTGAAACTCTGGCATTGACGGCGTATAACAAGCCGTTCTCGCGCTGAAAAGCCCAGAAAATTTTCGAGGAAAACGACAGAGAATGAGACAGACTCCCGCTGCGCGCCAGGAAGAAGCCATTGACCGATCGTCGGATTTTCACAAATCCCCTACCAAGTAGCCCGCATTGACAGCGCGCGCTGCGAGGGTGAGTGTTTTTCTTTGCGATCGACGCGAGAGATCTCGGAAATTCCTCGGAGCGTGAGGCAGTTTAGTGTATAGATAATTTGAGTAGACGAAAATTTATGTTCTCTCGATGGGTATAGAGCGAAAATTTGTTCAAACCGAGTCAATATTTATCAGAGATACATATACGTGTATGCATTACATAAAAATTTCACCGCGGCATGTTTCTCTGCGCATCGGCAGCCTTTCAATTATGTATGATTGATGCGTTCCGTATGTGTGTGCGACGAAGATAATCCGTGTGGTTATCGCGCGCGGCCGCCGCGGAGATAAGATACGAGAGCTCGCGCTTATATATGATTATGAATCAATACACTTATGGGTGTAATCAAGAGAGAACGATAATGACGAGAATCATTTATTTAGTTTCCGATAATCCACCGCCTCGACTCGCAATGACAATGTTTGTCAACACGTTGTCAATTATACGCCATGAGGTCTCTCGAACGCGCGTCTCACCGCTGAGGTTATTGTTACTTCAACACAGCGCTTTTCAAGGCTCCCCATGTGAATCGATATATCGGAGAGTGTATGTATAGAAATCGAACGAATATAGCGCGCGTCTATTTGCCTGTTTATATAGCCTGCAGTTGTAAAAAGCTCGTGCCAATTTTTGCACATCCAACTCATATAAGCATATAGGCGGTATTTAAAAAATGTTTCAACTGACACGCGAGAGAGAACACAATAATGCGCCCGACTTTCACCGCGATAATTTCGTTCCGAAATCTCAGCTCGCTTTATACACTGCGCGAGCAACAATCGAAGCAACCTCGTCTTCTCCTAAAGGAGAGTCTGTCTTCCGACAATTACGAGTCGATAAAACTTTACGACGCGAGTTACGCTTCGAGAGAGAAAGATCGAAAGGTGCGCGCGGCGTACTTATGATAAAGCTCGTGGAAAAAAGTTGCAGCAACATTGAGAAAAGAAAGAGTGCTCTCTCGAGGTCCTCGCCTTGGAGGAGTTGCGAAACTTTCCCGTAGGCGCGAGAGAGAGCCCTTTTTAATTGTTATAGAGTGTATCGTTGCTTAGTTCGAAAACGTATGCGATCGATCGAGATCCGCATGATTGAAGGTCCCTTTTGTTTCTCTCTCTCTGCCACATGCGTCCTTGCTCCACGGCTCGGCGATTTTTGCACCGGCACACGCGCGTTAAACGCGAATTTTTCGCGGCGCTGTGTCTCTCCATACGCGAGAGAGTGAGAGCCGGAGATAAGGTGCAACGACGCCGGCCAAATGACAACCTGCGTGCCGCGAGTAATAACCGACGTCCTCCTTGTAATTTAGCCCTATTACGGGCAACCTGCACTTCTCTAAGGAGTCTCGTGTACACTCGCGTTCTTTATTTTTCTTTTTGCTTCATCCTTTCTCGCTCTGTTATCCTCTATCCTTTGTCCTTGGCGGCCAGTAATGCCAGGCGAAAGTATGACAACGCGACGGTATCATATTATACCGATGGTATATTCTTATTTTCGTCCTATACCCGTATGAAAAATTGACTAGCCGAGAAACTAATACCAAGGGGTTATCTACTTCTGGGAAAGTTGTTCGTCGAGCACAATGGAGGTTGTCAATCGACAACATTATTCGGCGGCGATACACGCGAGAAATCGACGCTCCAAATGGGATAGTCCAGCGAGAGAAAAACGAGCAGCCGAGCTTTAATTTTACTCTACAGCTTGTACGCAGCACGTACGTCGAAATAGATCAAACTTCCAGGAAAGTTGCGCGTCGTCTTGCTCTCGGCGGCGCGACGAACTCTATAGACCTCTTTTCTTATTCTCCTTTTTCAGGGGTTGTGCGACTCGCTCGAAAATAAACCGCAAGCGGTTAGCTGCGCCGGAGCTTGCTCGCCTAAATGCGTCCTCTCCTCGCGTCGTCGTCGTCGTCGTCGAGACTTTCGGCGCGTGTATGCACGTCTGCGAGAGCTAAGAGAGAGAGAGACGTGATGCTACGTTTGATAGACTTTAATTGAACGCGTCTGCGCAAGAATAATACGCGCCTCGTCATACACGTGTGTGTTTATAGATGTATTACACGATGCTATACGCACGTCGTCGTGTTAATCAGATCGTACACGATTGCATCGAGCTATTATTAAAGGTGAAAAAAAACGAGCAAGCTTTATTTCCAGTGGAATAAATACGGCGCAATCTCAGTGTCAAGATCCGTAAACGACGACAGGACGGCTTTCTTTCGTCCTTGCTCGTCGGCTGCACTTGCTCCTTTTTCCCCCGCCGCCCAAGCGGAGAATCCCGCGGCGCATTATCTCGCAAATTTCATTCCTAAAATGGCCTCTCTCTCCCGGCGCGGCGAACGAGAGCGAAAACGAGGGTCTGGAATTCGAGGGACTCGCAGTCTCGTGTATGTAGATATATGTATGTATACACGTTGGTGTATTATGCGAGAGAGATATCTTATATTCCGCGTTTTTTTAATTGCGCGCGCTACGCCCGAATTATGTTAATTTCGTTTTATTATGATGTGAGACGAAATTCGCGCGCTGAGTTATTGGTTATCGGGTTTGAGAAGTTATTTATCGCGTTTACACGGTGAGTTTAATG
This sequence comes from Trichomalopsis sarcophagae, assembly GCA_024372645.1. NCBI lineage: Eukaryota > Metazoa > Arthropoda > Insecta > Hymenoptera > Pteromalidae > Trichomalopsis > Trichomalopsis sarcophagae. The sequence goes on from QLSS01000091.1 coordinate 158,532, forward strand.
AAAGCCAATTACGCGGTAAAAATACACTCGTTGTAGTTGAATATACTCCGTCGAATAAAAAGCAGCGATTCCTCGCCTTTCTCTCTGATGCGTCAGTGCAAACTCAGCGCTGCAGCACATGGAGCAAAAGGATTAATCGCCCGGAAAATACCTCATCGAGCTTCTTGAAAGCGCTCGTAGATTTTCGCACGACCCGTCAGCAGCAGAGCTATACTTTTCGTCGACTAAACCGCGCGCGACCAGCCACTCGGAAAATCAGGTTCGCAGTTTTATTAGCACTCGAAAGCCCCTCGTTCGCCTAATGCACCGCTGGTATGCATACGTACAGGCTGAAATTTGCTCGATAGAAAACTTTGCAGTTACTATATACACATGCCCCCTAATATCTTTTGTTTCTCACGACTCATCGTTCGACGACGAATTCGGAAGCGCAGAAATAAAAACAGCAGTGAGCGAGGAAGGAAGGAACGAGAAGCTTTCACAAACTATACGTGTGTGCGCGCAGTGCAGCGGAGTAGAGGAGGCGAAGAAGAAGAAGAAGAAGAAGAAGAAGAAGCAGCAGCAGCAGAAGAAGAGGAGGAGGAGGAGGCCGGTTGGCGCATCCTGCACACGAGTGAGTAAGAGAGAGAAAGAGCAGCAGCAGCAGTGCCTGGGTTTCCGCCGGCCTTGGAGCCACTGAACCACTCCGTGGTTCAACGATTCGATGCCCCAGTGACGCTCAACTCGGGGAGACACGACTCGGGCCAGACTGCATCGCGCGCGGCGACGAGTACCGCGAAGTGATATAGTTTTGATCAGCTGGATTAAGCTGAGCATTAGAGAGAGCGACGGAGAGAGAGCTTTAATGAGGCTTGTTGTGACTTTGATCTGTGTGCTCTCTCTCTCTCTCTCTCTCTCTCTCGTCGAGAGGCATTATTATCAAGCATTTTTTTATCCTCGTGTATTGATGAATTTAATGACGGATTTTAACCTCGCTGTTTACTTAGTAATTACAATTACTGCATACCCGTTCTTTTTTCAAGAGCCAAGTGATTCGAACACGTCGGAGCGAGTAACGAGAGATAATGCAGAAAAAAGAGAAACCAATTGCAACGACTTTATCCTCATTATGCCATCGGCGAAGGGATACAAAAAACTGAGAAGCACTCTACTGCGGCAGTCGAGTGAGCGCAATATTTGCACCTCTCTCGAAGAGCTGAGCAAACAACCGAACTCGCCAATTTCGCCGCGTCCTGTTTTCCTCTCTGTCTCTGTCTCTCCCACGACTAGCGACACCATCATCATCTTTCTCCGGTCTACCAGAAAATCGGAGCTGCTGCTGCAGTTGCGCCGACAGATGAAAAACGCTCTGCTCTCTCTCTCTCGTGTACGGCCTTGAACGGATCGCTCGTACAATATATCTATATCTACGTTTCGGTTTATAAAGCAAAGAGAAGCAGCGCGCGACACACAAAGGTGAGCGCTTGCCGGCGCACGAGATACGCGCCACGTGCTTTTTTCCCATCTCCTCTCTCTCTCTCTCTCTCTCTCTCTCTCTCTCTCTCTCGCCGCGGTGTGTACATATAGATATGTGTGTGTATAGCTGCTCCCGATGCGCAGACGCGAGGCGGACGACACCTTTTGTTGTTGCGCCGGTGAGCTCTCGAGTACACGCGTTCTTTCTTTCAATTTTGCTCTCGATTATTCTTTATTCGAGTTTCGAATTGGAATAGTTTTCAGTAGTTGATTGATTTTGCATATAGTCGATAATGCAACGTAAATAAACAAGAGACGTTCCGTTGAAAAGCAAACTATAGGCGAGAGATACTGATCCCACCTGGAGATATTATGACGCGTTTGGACAACAAAGGACCGGTGTAGAGAGCTGTATAGGTATAGAACACGCGGTGAAAGAAGAAAAGAGAAGACTGATAGGCGGCGGAAAAGCGAGATAGCCGTTCGTTTGTTCAAGATAACTCGGGGCCTTTTTTCGGGCTGGCGACGATTGGTCCTGCGCACAACAACAAAACCGAGAGGAAGAAAAGAAGCTTTAATACGTAATAATGCGCGTCTTATAATCCGTCTTTTCAAGGTTTCTAAAAAAAAAAAAAAATGCGGCTATTCTACGAACTTTCCGTACGAGGTGGCGCAACCGCGGCTTAGAGGGAATTAACGAAAATCGTGTATAAAATGACATCTACATTTAAAATGGAAAAGTACCCTCACACTGTATACACTCCATTTTAATCGCATCTACCGCGTAACATCGCAAGTTCTGGCTAACAACGCAGCAAAAGCCGGGTAGCTACACACACGTGTATATACGATGCACAAAGCGGCAACGGAGGCTATCTATATCTCTTCTCCGCGCGGCGTCACCTCGTCACCTCCAGACCCAAAAATAAGAGGACCGACCCAAAAAACCCCGAAAAAAACAACTACGAGCATAAGAAAGAGAGAGAAAGTTCCGAAGGCTGCAGACGGGTGCGAGGATTCGGGGAAACGCGCGCTATATACCTATACGTCCTCGAGAGCCTCCCGCGCGATCATCATCATTATTATCATGCAGCTCACGAAGATCTCGGCGCAGACGCACGAGCGGCGCTTCCGCTCTTTCTCTTGCACTTGTCTGTATATAATATACGATATAACGCAGGGAGGGACGTGTGACGTTGTTTTGTTTTTTATTTTGCCCCATCGCTGGAAAATTGTGTACACAGTGAATCACGCCTGCTTGAGTTCGGTACGACGAGGAGAAAAAAAAATTATCGGAGCTTTATGGAATAATAAGTCGTGTGTGTGTACGTCGATGCTATACGAAGACGTGAAGGATGGCGTCATATCTCAATTTCAAATAGCGATGATACACGCCCGTAATCTTGAATTCACGCAGCGTCAGTATATAGCAACAACGACTTGAATTACGCGCCGCGGTGACATTCGTTTTTCTCTGAAGCCGCTCTAATACTCTCGGCTTTCGTTCCTCTTAATTTTTCAGCGGAAAACACCATCGACATTCCGTAACGCGTCGAGTATTTACTATTGATTTTTCAGCAACACTGTATTTCTCAAAGCATTTCGCAAGATAAACAGACACACTGCGAGCATAATTTCGCGACGATTATACCGATCTTCTCTCTCTCTCTCTCTCTCTCTCTCACTCTCGTCTAAACCTTCCGCGGCATGCTTTCTCGAGACCCACAAACACACATGATCGCGCGAAAAATTGCTCGGGGCCAACTGTAATAACGGGTTACATCCGCGGCGAGAGATGAGTCCCGAAATCGTTATACTTCTGGAAGAAGGAGACGTGAGCGCGTGTGAGTATCCGCCGAGGCTGCGGCGGACTCGAATTAAAGGCAATTTGTCGGGGAAATTGCAAGTTCGACGCTCGACGCGTGCCCGCGTGTGCACGCGCGAAGTAAATATCGCGTGGGCCAAGGGCGCGCTGAGACTAGCGCGTTTATTAATAAATTTGAATTTGAACAGTCGCGCGTACGTAATTCATCCCCTGATACGTCCGTGTACCGAGGCCCTCGTCGCGCGGGTCGAGAAATAAGAAAACGAAAATCGGTGAAAGTTCGCGAGCAGCGACGAAAGATGAATTTACGAGCTTCGCAGCGTCGGTGAGTGAGAGGGATTGGAAAAATGAGCGATTATATTCATCCTCGTGTAATACGAGGTATTACTCCGCGGCGAATGATGTTATTGATTTTAATGGCTCCTGATGCCAGACGTCGCTCGAATATCCCCGCTTATTAACTTCCCCGTATACGTAGTACACTGGCCGTCACACGCGCAGCGACTTTGATCCCGCGCACGTCGTTGCTAAATTTACACTCCGACGACGAGAGAGGGCCTCTCTGTTTTCAATCGTAAACAACGACTTTTCAGAGAGACACGACTTTCATCTCGCACACCCCGCGCAGCCTTGATACCGCGAAAATAAGATAAAAACGCGGTCTTAAAATAACCTCGCAGAGTTGCTTCGCCGCAGACAAAGGTGCAGTATATAGAGGCGCGTAATCCGCGCCGAAAACTCGGCGCTGCGGCATGTATTTTTCTCTCGGTGACGAGTCGCCCGGCGCGGCCGATTATTGCGATTGCGTAACGCGTGAAAGTTCGCTCCGCTGCCGCGCCTGCGGCGGATGTATTTATTGGCGCGTGGCCCCGATATGTACTAATATACGAGGCTATGGGAGACAAAAGATCGTGTCGCAGCGGTTATCAAAATATTGCGCAATAAATGGAGCTGCCGCTGGGAAGTTTAAATTTTTTCTCAATCAGAGCTTGCAGCGGTACATTCTATAAAGCTGTATCAAAGTGTCCTCTTCGATTTAACGCAGCTCTCGGCAATCAACGCCGCGCGTAAAGCTGCGAATCGCTTCGGGGGCTCTTGGAACGAGATCGTCGTCACTCGCAAACATGCATGTAACGGCGCGTTAATTGAATCTATCGGGCAAGCGCAGCAAGTAGGAAACGACTCTCTCTCTCTCTCTCTCTCTCTCTCTCTCTCTCTCTCGCTCTCTCTCTCTCCTTGCTTTATTAAACGGTCTTTACGAATACTATAATATACACTTTCTCGTGCGTCCCTGCAGCGGAGGATTTCGCGCTGCGACTGTTCAAACAAAGAGCTGCGCAGGTATACGGACTCTCCGCAATAATCTTCGGAATTCCGGGGGACTACTCGAGAGATGACGTCTCTTTACCTGGGCCCCACCGGAGAAGACAGCAGAGCGAGCCCAAGGATTTTCGGATAGCGTATACTAAACTCTCTTTTATGTATACACGCGAGCATCTCGGAGGCAGGTACGAACTGAGAGGAAAGACGCGCCGCGGCCACCAAGCAACGCTCGTTCCGAATTTATTGCTCCGGCCGCGGGGATGGCGCGTATACACGCTGTATATTTATACAGTTTCGAGTTTACGACGCTAAAAGTGGATGTATAGAAGCGGGAATGAGAACTACCTGTCGCACGCGCCTCTGCAAGAGAGACAGGGCTCGTTTTAATTTAGAGGTGCGACGCGTCGTGTAGAGAGAAAAAGATCTTCATTTTTCCACGATGCTACGAGGAGGTATTCGGACGTGTAAACGTGGATCCTCGATCGAGAGTCAATGAAATTCCGTTAATCGCAGTCGGGACAAAAAACGTAATCATTACAGGCCGTATAATAACAAACTAACAAGCCGCTGCAGTCGTTCCCACCGAGCTGGAGATACCGCTCGCGCCTCATCAGCAAAATAAGAAGAAACAATTTTTCGAACAAAGCGGCGGCGGCGGCGGCGGCGTCTGCCGAGATACTTTTTCACGGCCGTTCGAGGGCAGTGAAATCGAAGGAGAAAGAGAGAGAGAGAGAGAGAGAGAGAGAGAGAGAGAGAGAGACGCTAACGGAAGGACGGGCGCATGCGTCGGAGCGAGAAAAAGGAGAGATACAGGCCGCACACCGGCGCGTCCAATTTCAAACTCCCGCACCTGTGCGGCTGCATATTGCGCGCAATATTCTCTCGCCGCTGCGCGCTATACGTGTGTCATGCTCTCGTCTCGCGCTTCTCTCCCCGCACGCGCACGTGTACTTACTGCTCCGAGTTTACTCACTGCCGGGTGATAATGCAGCAGAAGTGCAGTTATTGTTCTTACCTGGAACAGAAAAAAAGAGGAGCGGATTAGAGGGCGATTCGTAGTTGTTATCGTCGCTTAATTAGAGGCTGTGGTATAGTTTGTAAAAAGTGATTAGCACGTGTTATAGAGAGTCGCCCCGGCTGCGCCTGTAATAAATCGCCGAAAGGACGGAAAGAAAAAAGGAGATAAGAGAACGTTGAGCGAGGACACAAATAAATCGCAACGAGCTTAATAATAGCAGCGACAAGTGCGCAGGGCTCATTCGATTATACCGACGAGTTGAGAGTGACGGGTCCGCTTAGCGCTCGTATGGATTGAAATTCAATTTTTCAGTTAGCCAGCACCGCAAACGCTTATTAATACATCCTTTTTTCGCGTGAAAAATAGCTCGTAAGTCATCGCACGCGCGCGTAACGACTCGAGCCCTTCGACCCCCCCGAGATGAGTGCGTAGTAGCAAATCTCTACTACCTACTACTCGACGATTCGAAGAGCGCGAGAGAAACGACGGCAGGGACTTTCTGACAGAAATATCGGCAGTAACGGCGGCGAATATCTGCTGCTCTCCAGCGCCTTTGTCTCAAGGCGAGCGAGTGCAGGCCTGAGCGCGCGCGCGGCATTTTCAAACGCAATCTTTCTCTCGGACACAAAGAGGCTGAGCTGCAGTCTCAGTCCTCCGCGCGGTGTGTATAGGTATATGCATCATACGCACGAAAATCCATAAGTCAGCCTTCGCGAATTTGCACGTCTTTGTGCTGCGCGGAAAAGTCGACGAGCGGATGATGGATACTTATGCGCCGCGATTTTGATGGATGGTCTTTCGGGATTATTCTTGGGTGGTTTCGGAATTTCGTTAGATCCTTATTCTTTTCGTACAATATGCCTCTTATACGCACATGATAAACTGGTCCGATGCCTGAATTAGAAGATCTCGCTCACAAAAGAATATTTCCCATCATCCCACGGGAAAAGGGACCACAGGCGAGAAACGAATCGGAAAACGGCACACATTGCCGAAGAGTTGAGAACCGTCCGGGTGGCTGCGCCGCGCTCTCTTTGTCTATGCGAGAGAGTCTGGGTCGTCCGCGAGGTATCCCGGGCGCAGCGCACGAGCTATTAAGCGCCGGCGGCGGTGGCTGCTGACCACTTGCTTTCTTTTTCTCATTTTGGGCGGCCCTGCTCCACCTCCTCCTCTCTCTCTCTCTCTTCTTCATCGCCTTCTTTTGCGGCGAACTACAGAGTTACAGGTTCTCTCGGTTGATTTGGCTTTGGCGCTCGATCGAATAATGCGCGCTAGTTCCGATTTTTCAAATTTAATTACACGCGTAAGGATAAGCTCACAACGAAGGGAAAAAATAATATTCATTTTTTATCCTCCGAGAAATCTCCAGAGCTCGGTGCGTTAAATCTCGCGGAATCTCTTAATGAAAACACTAGTTCCTCGGCGGAGAAAAAAAAAGCACACAAGAGACTACTAACCCGCGCGAATGAGGAGCAACAAAAAAAAAAAAAAGAAAACGTCGCACGCGCGCGATGAAATTCGCAGAAGGCGGCGCGGTGGATTCTTCCCGACCATAACAGCGGCGGAGAGCCGAAAGAGCGCCGCGCGCGACGACCCACGAAACGAGAAAAAAAACTCCCGAGGAGAGAGAGAGAGAGAGAGAGAGAAGAAGGCCGGAACGAAAGTGAGCGTGCGAAGAAATTCCCTCGGCTGTGCGAGAGCTGCAGCAGCAGCGGCGGCGCGGTAGTAGGCTCCCCGTGAATTTTGGAATTTACGATTTTAGCATTTTGCGGTGGGCAAGAGCGATAAACGGGAAAACTTTGTATACCAGCGGATAATGGCCTGTTTTCGAAACCGAGGATCCACCGCCGCGTAATGAAGTTATAACGATAAGAAGCTTGCTTTCATACGTGCAACGGTTTGCACGTGTATAACATTGCCGAGATGTAATTGAATGATTCATTCTCGCGTTTCAAAGGCTAAACTAATTTCTGCAACTCTCGAAGGCTTATAAACAAACAGCGTTGGCTCGATATCCTCTGCGTATAGAGAACCTGGAAAACACGAGCACCCTTGCACTTGAACGCGGGCAAATTTACCTTGAGAAGCTCGTTGCTCGAGCGTGCGTCAGACTTAATTAATTTACATAAAAGCCAGTACTTCGCCCACGCGTCAGACAGCGCACGTGCAGTCGAGAGAGATGAGAGGTGCATCAGCTTCCAGCCCTTTGCAGAAAGATAGAGCTGATGTATCCTGTCGGGGGTATTATTAATTCGAAGAGAATTTAATAATAAAAGGTTTTGAAGCTCGAAGGAAATGTTAACGACGCGTATGGTAGGCTTTTTTATTCCGGGTTTTAGAAAGGCAGGTGAAAAATTTAATGCTTCGCGTGATTTACGCGCGTACGGAGATATGAAGTTTAATCCGCAGCGCCAAATTGGAGATGAGGCGCTAAAAGGGCGGCGGCGTTCCCGCGAGTGCTGCGAGAGATTTCGTTTTATTGGAACATCAAATCCACTTGTTTATACACAGACACGTGGAAACTACCCTTCAACGAATTGCATGTACGGTCGTAAAATTTTAGTTCAGGATAATACGACTTTCCGAGAGAGGCAGTCGATCGTACAGACGCTTTACTACGCGCAAATTGCGTCCGTTATTGGACTTTTGAAAAATAGATTTTTACCGCCTATTGAACGTGAGACACTATAGGTATTTTCACAACAGCACGCGCTCACGTCACCGCATCTCATCGCGTGTAATAACGAGGCTTAATTTATGAAAATGAGAGTAGCGTAGCGGCTCTCCTCGCGTATGATGCAATTTCGGCCGTAGCGTAACTTGGTTAGTGCCTAAATCGGGGCTAGAGTCCGCGCTCGCGCCTTTTCGTACACGCATACATTTTTTCTCTCTCTTTTCCGAGCGGTCTCGTTAGGAGGCATTTAGTAACCTAATTGCCACACGCGCGGCCTCGAGAAAGCAGCGGCGGTCATTAGAATAAGCAGGCGGTGAAATCCGCCAAATTTTTTTCTCCTCTCTTCGGACCCGCTAATTGCTTATCTTTCTTGGAAGACGCGCGCGGGTGGGCGGAGTTCGGAATATTGATTCTTTTTTTCGGGTCGGTACGGTAAATTCGAGAAAAAATAGCCGTTTGGGAAAATTCGCACAAATCGCTAGATTTCGGTTTTAGAAACCGTATACGCGCGCGTGAATCGGCTCTCTCTCCCTCTCTCTCTCTCTCTCGTGGGTTGACACTTTCAATTCGCAGTAGGATATCGGCTATCAGCGCTAACTGGCCAAAATGAATAGGCACACAGTCGGCGCTCTTTTTTCTCCGGCAAACCGAATTGGGACAAGGTTCGAATTTACGGCCGGTTTATCGTTCGTTCGCCCCGGAGGTTAAGTGCGAAGATCCGCTGCTAGCGCGGACAAAGACGAAGCGCGCCGCTGGGAAGGAGGCGAAATCAAACGAGTATACACGCGAGTTTTTGCGACTGGTTCTTCTTCTTCTCATGCCGCTCGGTTCGCGGAGCTTTTATTGCGCTTCGGTCGCCTATCATCGTTTCTCGAAAATAAAAGTGTGAGAAAGTGCGAGTTCGCGTGATTAGAATCGCGATTACGCTAGCTTTACGACACAATTAATTCAATTTCAAATCGTTATTGCAACCTCGCGCAAATTTCGACACACGCATTCTGGGCAAGGCTCTGACCTTTTCGAGAGACTCTGCGCAGAAATTTCTCGCGTGCGTGTGTGTGCGAGCGCGCGAAAACGCTTACTTTTGCAGCGAGAGGTCGAAGGTCGCGCGGGAAAATCAAACGACAGAAAAAACACGGCAGTTATACCGGTAGCAGTGGTCGTAACTATACAGAAACGTGTACCGGCGAACGTGGCGCTTAGCTATTCGGTAAGTGGGTCAATGTCGAGATCAACGGCACCGCGACGACGGTTAGAGCATTTTTTCTCTCTTCCCCTCTCGCTTTTTCAAAGGCTCGCTCTCGCGCGTAATACATTACGGAGACGCGGCCGTTGGCAGGGCACAGGAAAACCGCGAAGGTAATCGAATTGTGTTGCGAGTACGTGTGTGTGTGTGTGTAGCGAGAGAAATGCGCGTCATCATCGGGTTTACGCGTCTATTCGATAGTCATTGCTTTCCCTTTCTTCGGCATTATAGCTGTCTAGGCTGCTTTTTACAAGCGAAACGTCGATACGGAGCTGCGATAGCGAGAGGCGGATTGTGTACAGGCTTTGTGAGCGCGATTTCGTACGAGCGATGGTAATTAAGAGTATCTCACATTGTTAACTTGACCCAAAAGTGCTCGCGAGACTCTGTACGGATGAAAGATTTACATGCTCGCTTCACACGTGTGTGTTTACAAGCCGTTGCGAAAGGATCTGCCCCGCGTGTATAATTGCCATCCAGTCCAAAATTCGACCGTGACACGATAAAGCAAGATCTGATCGGTCATTTTCTATTTACGTCTTCGCGCGCGTTTCTATTTTATCAACTGGCTTATTTTGTCTTTGTGTGTATAATACGCGTATAAATAATTCAAGAAGGGATTATGAAATTTCCTGCACGCATCGATCGATTCCGCACAATCTAATCTGCCTCTCAAAATAGCCCGTGTCTAACTTCATCGAGTTCAGGTGCGAACTGCATACATCGCATCTCAACTTCGGGGAAAAACATTACGCAAGTCGAGCACACGTGGCTCCGTTGAGGTAGATATCGAGTGTGTATGGAGGGGCGCAGAAACGCGTGTATGCAGCACGTGCTCTCGCGTGCGCCGAATAAACGGACAGCCTTGACGGCTGAGTAAAAAAAATTGATGATGATGAGCCTTTCGGCGATCTTTTATTAATAGAGATGCGAGTGCAGCCGTTTGATGGCGAGAGGTGATTCTTCGATTTTTTAAAAATTCATACACGTTTTCTTGTTGCACTCCCGAAAAGCATCACAATGGTCGATTCGCAAAAAACGCATCCCGTACACACCCGCCAAAAAACAACGTCTCAATTACTCTGCGCTAACAAGCCTCGAGCCTCCGAAAAACAGGCAAATAAGATCGCAATAACAAATTTTTAAGCTGCAGCTAGTCCTCTCTTTTTCCAGCTTCTTCTCCTCTGCCTTGCGCGCGCATGAGAAACCGATCCTCGCGCAGAGGCCAATCAGCCAATTATTCCTACGGCTGGAAGAAGACTAGTGGTTGCGTGCTATGGCTCGATCGAGCGAGCTACTACCGATTTCCCCCTCTCTCTCTCTCTTGCTCTATGCATAAGAAAATGATGAGCCGCCGCGGAAAAATTTCACCGCGAGCTCTTTCTCTCTTCATAGAGACCGGAGGGCGTGTAATTAATAGGCAGCACAGCGCTGATGGCGCGACTCTTTTTCGTTGCGTAAAGCGATGATCGGTTTTCGCGTTGATTGGCAGCCGTGTGCTCCTTTGATTCATGCGATCTCGCGAAAAGAGAAGAAAAAGTCTCTGTAGCTATAGGTACTGCACGCAGGAGTCAGGGTCAAAGTCGAGGATCGCGTGTAGGTAGATATAGTAGCTGAATACACAATGGCATGGAGCAAAACAAAACGAAATTGTCGAATTTGTATTCATAGGGCTCTGGAGACTCCTATAACGCGCGTGCGCGCACGGAGGAACTCATTGTCGCGCTAGCCTCCGTATATATACTGCTGTGTATTTCTGTTATCTTTATTGCGAGCGCGGAGAATAGATCTCGCGTGGGATTTGCGAAGATCCCGAGTAGTAAATTTTAATCGCGTAAAATTTAGAAGACGTTAGTGCTAAATTTGTTATGTTTCTCTAAAATCCCGACTCTTACGTCATGCGGAACGAATGAAAAGCCACTCGAGCGTTGCACCTATTCTCTCTGGCGAGCAAGCGAGAGAGTAGAAGCGAGTGGGAGGGGCGCCAGGAGCGATAAAGCTCCGAGTGGGTTAGTGCCACCGCAGCGCGCTGGCTGTGTAGCAGCAACAATGAGCGAGAAATAAAGCGAGAGAGAGAGAGAGAGAGAAAGCAATCTAAGTACGTCGAACTGTTACGCGCACTCTGCGTGTCCTAGGTCAGCAATCAAGACGCTCGATAAGTGCGCGGGCGCGTCTTTTTTTCTCCATCGCTGAATGGCTTTCTATTTCTGAATGGATATAGGAATCGATCGGCTTTTTAAAAATATGTTTAAAATTTACGATTAATGCACAAGGATCTGAAAGATTTTCTCGCGAGGAAGTCGGACTAATTAGGTCGTTGCACTTATGCCATTGTGCATTTCAAAGCCTGTTAGCATTAATTCACGGCTACTCAGCTGGACTGTGTGTGTAACTAGCCGACACTAGTTTCATCGCAGAACGACCATTTTCCGGAAGACGAAGCACGCGTGCGCTGGAAAAATTCCCGTGTGTGAAGCTAAAAAAATACACGAGGAAGCACCGACGTGAAGGTACACAACCTACAGGCATCATCACAAAAGGGCTCGCTGCATTCGTCGATTATTCGATGACCCAGTTCGGGGTAGGCCAACAACATGCACACACACGTGTGGAGGATGCGTATCTCCTCTCTGGAAAGACGGAGACAGTGTGCTACGTGTGTGGAGTGGAGAGGCTTTCTTCCCTCTGTGTCCGTCGTCCAAGCGGAAGTGCCGACATTGTTGTTGCAGCAGCCGATCGACCAAATAGAGCGAGAAAGGAGAGACAGCCGAGCACATGTGAGAGCAATCGTGATAATAGCTCTCCGCCATCGCGAGAGAAACGCGTACCGTATACGCTCGATAAGTGCAGTTGCGCCATGGCGAAAGAAAACACAAAAGCTTTCATAACGTTGGACGCATCGGTTTCCTTTCGAAAACTGTATCGCTCGCCATCTGCTTCAGCCGCGACATCCGCCGATATTTTCTTGCGCGACGCGAGGAAAAGGGCCTCCCAGGGCCGCGCGCGAGCGCATATTATATGCATACACGAGTATCCGATTTAGCCGAAGAGAGAAAGAGAGAGAGAGAGAGAGAGAGAGAGAGAGAGACCGCACGCACACATGTGTGCTGCAGCGTCGAGAGAGAGAGAGAGGAAGTGGGCTGCACCCACATATAAGACTATGGGACCTCTCTACCGGTTCTGTCTGAATGCGTCTATAGCTCTACTCGGTTTATTCGATTTTTTGCGGGAGGTCGTTCGGGTGTGGGTGGCTATGCTCTGGCTATAGTTTCTTCAGTCGCGGGTTTGTCGGACTCTGGTTAATTGTTTTATTGAATGTTAAATAACCCGCGAAAGGGCTCGAGTGTCCGGATTGCGGCATTGAACGATCGTGAGAGGGTATACAATATTCTGCACACCGAGAGGAGGAAGAATAAGAAGGACGAGGCGGAGAAAGGTACTCCGGGGGACACTCGATACCCCGGCATCAGCCCCGGCTCCCGTGCGACAAACAAAAGGGTTTTTCGTACTTCCGATGGCCCCCGGTTTATCGGCCGAACTCACGTTCTCTTTTTCGCACGCCCTGAAATCTTACGCTACTTCGCGTGTGGAGAGAGGGAACGATAACGATGGGAACACCCAGAGCGCTGTCAATTTTTTTTATCGAAATAGGATCGTTGCAGCGGAGAATTATTATTCGAGTAAAAAAAAATTCCATGAGAGAGAACGCACTCTATGCAGAGAGAAATAACCCCAAGAGCCACACTCTGCACAAGCCCGTCAATATTAGTATCCGCTTCCTCATTTGCTGCTCTCGACGCTCGCTATCTATTATTCCGGACGGCGGTGGCGGCGATGATGATTCACTTGCGCAATCGAAGGCAACGTCGACAGCAGCAGCAGCAGACGACGCAGCGGCATAATATTATATATACTCGCTGTGCGCGAAAAAAAGGCTGAGTAGATACACGCGCATAATAATACGGCTGTGCGCGTTCTCACGGTGTGCTTTCCTCGCGCAGGCGCGAATCTCGTTAAAAGTTATCCCTCTCTCTCTCTCTCTCTCTCTCTCTCTCTCTCTGAGCGAGTTTTCGAGGGCCTTTCTTTTTTTATTTCAAATAAGAATAAAGGGAGCGTGGCGACGACGTTCTTCTCGAGGGCTCCCATTATGCGTTTCGACTGCGCGCGACGGTTTAACGAAGTTGCCTACGGTGGTGAAACCCGGCGACGTGTCCGAAACGTTTCGAGTTGTTTTGCACAAGTGTCTTATGGTTTCTTGAAGATTTTCAATTGATACTTCTGAATTAAGAACGACGAGCCAGTAACCCAGTGCTTCGCAACCTGTACCGCCGCACAGCCGAGTACACAGCTTCCGAACAACATATGCGCGACCTCGTCGAAAAGGTGCAGAGAGCTCGGCTCGCATCCGGGCGAGTGAAAGAGCGGCATGGGTGCTGCACATGGCAGACAAAATAAATACAAAAAAAGAAGAAGGAAGAAAAGCGCGCGCTCGTTTCGGCCGGCCCGTAAACATCTGCTTGGCGAGAGCGAGAGAGAGAGAGAGAGAGAGAGAGAGAGAGAGAGATGCTACCGGCGAGCAGCGCTTCTCAACTTTCAGCGAGTGCGAGAGAGATGATTTACTCGTCATATTATAAGAGTGATACTCGAATTTCGCTGGACGATTATTATTGTCGAGATTATTATTTTTCTAGTGTGTGCAGACGGCGAAATAGACCGTCATTATCGTGATTCGCTGGCTATACGGTTACAGCGATTTTATCGTAGCAATTTTTAATGCGGCCACTAGTCGCTAATCCGCACTTATATCCAGCGGAATGTAGATAAAGTATAATCGATCGGATTCGCCTCTGTCTATGCACGCGCTCGGCTAGATATATCTAGAGCCGATAAGTGAGATAATTTAGCAGTAGCTACTTCAAACGAGAGTGCGACGATCGATCGGCGCGATGATTAATTTAGTTTAATTGAAGCAAACACACGTGTTAGATGCTCATTTGCATTAGATCCGAGTATATACTGTATGCCGACCGACTAATTGCTCGGTATTTTCAAATTTGATTGGCTGATAAATACGCTTATATTAGCTGCTGGCGACTTACGTGACAGCTCACTCACGTAAGGCAATTTTGGAAACTCACCTGTAACAGAAAGAAAAATAGAAATTAAATATACATTCAAAACGTTGAAAAGTGTAAATCGCATACATCATTAAAATCAAATTTATAAATCTAAGCTCTAAAACTCCCCTCGAGTCTCGAAACCGACAAAATTAATAAATAATGAAAATCCAATGACACCGAGAAAAAAAACTGGCAACCCTGCAATAGTCCCCCATATTTCATCCAACAGTTTCTGGAAGATTCGAAACTACGACTCGGAATACATCCGTCCTACACACGCGCGCACGTATACCCGTACACGAGTGGAAAAAGCATCAGGGGCCCGGTGCGGCTCGGGCCAGATGCCAACGCATACACGCGCACACACAGAGGCGCCGACACGAACGATCGAATTGCTCATGTGAGTCTCTATGCTGCTACAGAGGGGCCACTTGAAGGAAGAGCGTCTGCCGAATGGAGATAAGCGGTGAGCGCGCGCGTGCTCGTAAAGGACGATGATTATTTTTGAGGGTTCGTAGTAGAGACGGAGATCGAGATTTGTTTGCGGCACCGAATTCGTTATCGTGGAAATTATAGTTGGGGATTATTTGGGGAAAGTGTCTTGATGGAGGTTGTCGGGAATTTTTCAATTCTTATCTGCCGCTGGAACGCGAGCTTTGAAATTACTTCTCGGAGAAAGAGAGAGAATCAAAGGGAGATAAGTTCTGATGTCATATTACGCATCGGCATATCGGAATATTTGCACAGCCGCTTTTCGCTAAAGTAAAAAATTGAAAGTAAATCGGAATGAGCTCTGCAGCGCAGTAGTCAATATTTGATCGGTCGAAGCAACATTTGAAACACTGTTATTCGACTGTACAATGCACACATCGCGAGCAGCGCGCAGTTTAGTAAAAACAGACCGCGACGACCTTTCATACATAGCCTATAGGTATATCCAGAGGTATACACAGCAGTAGCGTCCTTCAAAGAAAACACGCACTAATCTCCTGCTCCCCGATGCAATTAACTGTTTCGTGAGGGAATATTTCGGAGGATCCTAAAACAATAAAGCAAAGGCTGCCGCGCGCACGAAGCCGTTGAGGAAGAAACTCGAGCTGGCGGCGGATAATCCCCAGAAGAGTCAGCCAAACAGCTTCTCTCGCCGTCCTTCCACGACACTTCGCGACAAAGTTTGCTCGAAAGTTTGCGTGCGCGCCCCGGCAAAAAGGTCGTCGGCACCGCTGCTATAGTTTCCGATCCGTAAGAACACGAGAGAGAAACATCGACCAAACGGAAAAGAATCCGACCGCACGAGCGTAAACAATTTTCGTTCAATAACTGCAGTCCTGTATACAATATCTAAATACGGTAGATCGAGTGAAAAGGAGAGCGGAACAAGCCATTACATACATAATAATCGTTCGTTTGTTGACCCGTCCGCGTATACGGCTTCTCCTTGGTTCTCACCGGCGCCGTAGTGTCCGAAATTCCCGAAGAAGAAGAAGACGAAAAAAATAAAGAGACTCCGCCGGAAACTCTCAATTTTGTGGTCACCTGACAAAAGAAGCGCGCGCGTTCCGTTCGGCGGTGGTTTGGCTCTTCTCTATACACTCCTTTCTCGGCTTTCCAGGTATGCGCGTCGGGAGAGACCAAATTGGCGGAAGTTTTTCTGCGCGATTTTTCGGCGCTGTGCGAGACAGTGTCGTCGTTCTTCGATTCTACAGAAATATTGTGTTTCGTCCGCAATTGCGGTCGCGCGAGTGTATACGAGCCTACGGACTGCATCCGACCGCAGAGGTATCGACGCCTTTTTTTCAACAAAATTACGCATCTATACGAGTTTCTTCAAAAGCGAGCGTTGTTGCTGCTTGCTCTCGTGCAGTATAAAATGCGTATACGCACAATGGCTCTCGCGAGCATTGAGAGCTGTTTCGAGGAATCAATCACGTGCTGACGAAACTGGCTCTCCTCTAAGCGCGCGAGAGTGTTATTGTTGCGTCGCTGCGTTTGTTTCCTCGATCCTTATCGTATTGAATTCGAACGAGTACGTATACGGCTTCCGATCTAGAAATTAATACAGCTATCCGACTCGGAGAAAAAAAGTACGTCGGTGCATCGAAATAACAACAGGCGTAAGCAGTTTTAAAAAGAAAAACTCGTCCCACTTAAAATACGACACCGCGCTCGCGTTCGAAAAAATCCCAACGCCGTGGATTCCCCGGCACACCGCGCGATAACGACGTTCACACGGCGAAGAGGATGAGAGAGCGAGCGGAGAAAGAAACAAGAGCGCCGCGCAATAAAGAGCTTCTCGAGAAGAGAAACGCGTCGCTCTGCATGAGGTCTGTAATACTGTCTAATCTATTGCGAGGGCGGCGCGAATGCGTTCGATCCCGGTTTATTCGGGACCTTGAGCGGGAGGACGCTATTCTCGCGAGATTTCAATTGAAGCGAGGAAACCCTCTTGAGTGTTATTATTACGGAGTCCCACGCGTTTCTCCTCACGTGACGCTCCAACGCCATCTCTTTCTCTAATCTTCGTGTAAGTACGCGCGTATCTCCGCTCGTACGTTACGGGCGAGTATATGTCGTCCCGAAGCCGAGCGTAACGTCATCGTCGGCCTTATACTCGCGCTTGCGTATAACACAGTAAAAGAGAGAGAGAGAGAGAGAGAGAGAGATGGTGGCGCGACGGCGCTGCGCTACTCCTTACTCCTCATTACTCCTTCCGGTCGACTCGTGCACACACACACACACATCTCTCTCTCTCTCGATTTCGCTCCGGAGTTGTATGGATGTATAGGAAAAGCGCAAAGTCAATACATCCCGGTGTTTATGCAGCGGAGCGATAGTATCGGCGAGTTTTGGGTTAGCGTGACGGAATAATTGCGTTAATTTTTTTCGGCTGTTTGCTCATTATTTCGCTAATAGAAGATTTGTGTCACTTCTATAGAGGCGCTCCGGATCTTCGTACGCGCACAGGTAGACGAAACCTCGTGCTTGTGGCCATGCTCGTGTATGTATATTGTGTATAGAAGAGACAGCACGACGTGCGGAGAGAGCTGAATAAATAGCCACATCCTCATAACAGAACGGCGTATCAAACTCATTAAAAGTCGTTATTGGCTCGAGGCGATTGTGCTGCTACTGCTCTGTGTGTTGTACACACGCGGTATAACGGGTCAACCGAAGAATATAGTCAAGTGAGACAGCGAGTGCAGCATTGATTGATCCTGCGGGGGGTTCAGCGGCCTCGCGCGGTCACCTCTCCAAAGTTCGCACTGCTGTACGTAAATCCGATGGATATTTTATATGCGCTCTGGCTCCGGACGAAAATCGATAGCGCAAGCTCTCCCTCTCGGGATGGAGATATTTTTTATTTTAAAGAGCTATCGTCATCCTAATCGCGAACCCCCTCCAGCAGAATACACTTGGAGTGATTCATACACACAGCGGTCTATATCTAGCCAAACTGGTTCTCTCGCTACTCTCACTCCGAAAAGCGTCTCAGGCGCATACAAAACACGACGTACGACACCTCGCCCTTATGAACACGTATAAGAAGCACCGAATTCGCACGAAGGATACACGTGCTGCGGAAAAGTTTTCGACGTCGGACGACGACTAGGTTATTCGGCACACAACGGCGCGCTGGTATCTCTTATCGATCGGGGTAGCAGTAGCGTACGTCGAACTTTCGCGAGGAGTCGCGGGCGGCGACACTGCTGTGCTGTGTGTTGTACACACGGCAATGAGATACGGCGCGAGGTGTGTGTCTGTGTAGGCATTAGTGCGCCACGGCTTGTTAAGTCATCGCGCAAACAAACAATTACCGCGAGCGGTTGTATGTTTGTGTGAAATTACTAGGGATATGTTCTCGTGTGAATATTATAATACGCGCGAGAACACCAATGAATTTATCGTGAAAACGTCGATACTCTTTTTCTCTCTCTCTCTCTCTCTCTCTCTCTCTCTCTCTCTCTCTCTCTCTCTC
>QLSS01000091.1:184543-197661 GCA_024372645.1 Trichomalopsis sarcophagae
GAGAGAGAGAGAGAGAGAGAGAGAGAGAGAGAGAGAGAGAGAGAGAGTGATAACGTCGAATGCGCGCGAGAGATTGTTGGATTGTTTCGTATAGCTATAGGGGAGAGGGTGATGGATTGACTGATGGGCTTTTTTGGCTGATATGCGTCGGTGTTTTGATTTCTGATGTGGGTTAGGGTAGCGGTTTTTGAAGAACGAGCTTTTGTACTAAAGGGTGATTATGGGATTTTTAATTAGAGGAAATATAGACTCAGAATTCGTAGAATATGTGCATATTTACGCCGTGAGCCCACACAACGCCCACCTGCATCAGCGTGAATTTACACAGTATAATGTCGTCTATTAGTACGCAGTTTGCGCGTCATTGCAAAACTAACCACATCGCTAGAATTTTTATTTCCATCTCTTGCACTTTGCGTAGTATCATCTTATACAAAGATGTATCTATATTATACTCTTAGTATAAGTAGCGTGATTCAAAGGTCGCCATATCGAGCGATAGAATACATATTTACCGAAGACGCGCTTATTCCTCGACGAGGCTTTTACGCTAAAAAGGATCGAAAATACTTTATCGAGATTCGCGACCTCTCAAAGGCGGAAATGCACTCGCGATTTCGTTCACGACGTGCATATGCTATGCGCCGATAATTTTATACCTATATACGTGCGGTTTTTTGCGTCGATGCTCGTAAAGTCTTAAATGTTCCTCTATATCGACGATTATTTAATGGCTACTTTCCGCGTAAGTCCGATCGACTTTTCGTCGTCTGATACTTTTCGAATATTATATTCGATATTTAAAGTGAGCCATAAAAGGTCTGCACTATTACCGGCTACTTTGCACCATAAGCAGCTGAGTCCGAATCTTAAGTTATGAATAAATTGTCTCACTTATTACTCCAAATATTATGCAAATCTGCCATTTTTCAGGCTAATTCCCACATACGAATGAACCAACAGTAGATACACCGTTTGCAAAGAAAAACTACCCAATATTCATACCTTCACCATATACTCTTCGTATCGAATTTACACCTTGCAAAATCTCACCTTTCGCAGCGCCGAAAGCCAATACAGCTACCTAAAACTTCCCAAAAAAGCAAAAAAGGCTGCTTGCGCAAAAAAAAACACATCCATCTTGCACTCGCTCCGGAGTATCGCTATTCGCTAATGAACAAAAGCCACGCGTGGACAGCCATACTTACACACGTATGAGCGACAAATAGAGATTTAAGCTCTAGCAACGTACACAGCTAGCGAAATAGGACGCGTTAGTTGAGTGATTTACCGTGTATACTCATCGGTCGCGGGGAAAGGTGATATCGTGCTCGCAAGTCGAATAAGAGGTGCGAGAAAACACGTATCAGCTCAAGGTCTGCATCAGCGCCGCCGCGGCGTCTAATCTTTCCCGGGAGAGCTGGACTGAGACGCTTAGCAGCGCCGCCGCAGCGTATCGGGCGACTCCTGGGATTCCCGCGTCTTTATACCGAAATCTGCTCAATTAAGCTCGCCTATACTTACACTGTAACACCGGAAGAGACGTGCACGGGGAGAAAGTGAGTGTGTGTGGAGAATTGGATAACGATGCTTCTATCACGCAGAAATTTATTTCGAATCTCAAACTTTGCGTTTACGCGTGAAAGGAACGCGATGCTCCTTTAAAAATATTGTGTAATCCCGCTTTTAAAATGATGGCCTCGCTACGCGTTTAAAAGGCTCTCCGCTCAGCTCCGGGCACGGGCTCCAGTTTCGTATAATAAAGAAAAGTTTCTTCGAGAGTGGCTGTTTTCGCAGAGTATAACGCGATGTTCGCGAACAATCTCAACTTGCGCCGTTTTTCTCCATCTCCCAGGCTATCAACACCGTTCTAAAACTCGTCTGCTCAAACACGCTATACATGATTTCCGCTTAAAAAGAATTTGAAAAAGATTTTGAAAAAAGTTTCAAGAGCTCCGAGACGAGCGTCGAAAAAAAAGGCGAAACAAATCCGGCGTTTCAATATATCCCACATCGAAACGCAGGCGCGCGTCAAGCCCTGCAACCATCAAAGCCATCAAAGTCGAGCTGGCAGCGCGCGCGAGCAAAATTCATAAACCGGGGGACAAGCTCGCGTGCATATGCGCGCATAGAGCGCTTTGCTCCCCGCAGACCGCATCCATCAGGCATAAGCCCACAAAAGGCCAATATTGTGTATATCCCATGTGCACACTCGAGCGAATCTCTAGCTGTGTGTATGTATGCACGTGTGTGTACCTGCGAGGTTCGATCCGTATGACCGGTCATCGGACGACTGCGCGCCGCACACATGCACCGCGAGCGGTGGCCCCCAAGGCCGGCGGCTACGACCCCGACTATATATATATATATATATATATATATATACCGAGAGGGAGAGAGTAAACGAGACGGAGTGATGTAGGTAATGTACCACTGCAAGCTGCTGCTGCGCCCATCCCGGACGTCGAACTCGCGGTCGCGCGCGCAGGCGCATCGCGATCGCGCACCTATATAGGTGCACACTGCGGCTGCTGCGATAGAAAAATGGAGTTTTCCGAGGGAGCTTACATAATTATCTCGCTGTAAATTTTGTCGAATAAGTATCTGCCTTCCGAACTGGCGCACAGGAGTCGGATAAATTTGTTGGGCGGTATATAATACACACATGCCAATAAGGTCTGTAATCCTTAACGTTGGTGTGACTCGACTTCCCTGTCTTAGGAATAAACACAACCTTGGCCGTTTTCCATATTTCAGGTACATGAGCCAAAGCTACACTTGCTCTGAAGAGCTTTACCAAGGGGCCAACCAGTTCCTCCAGCCCCTCTTGAAGGAATTCCGGGTAGATACCGTGGATGCCCGGCGCCTTGAAGGGTTGAAAGTTCCTTATGGCCCACTTGACCTTTTCCGGTGTGACGACCTTCGCCGCCAGATCCCATGCCGCCCTCTGCTGCCTATTTTCCAGAAGTAGTTTTAAACACTCCTCTTCCGAGGATGTGTATTCTCCTGTAGGCAGTCTGATTGCTTCAAGCCATACCTCAGGATTTTTTGCGAGTATCCAGAGGAGTCTGGCCGCGTCAGGATATATCTCGATATCCGCTCAGTAGTCCCTCCATCCCTTGATTCTCACCACGTTGATGCGGTTTTTATACAGCCTCTGGGCTTCTTTGTGAATCCGCCAGTCGACACTATTGCAGGTTTTCTTGGCCCTGTTAAAGGCCCTCCCCGTTTCACGTCGCAGATCCTCTAGCTCCCGGTTCTACCATGGGGTACTCCATGTTCCCTTTGGGATGGTCCAGGGACAGCTTCTCTGGAAAGAGATGTTTACTATCTCACCTAGCTCAAATGCCCAGTGATCAAGCTCATCCGTTCTTCCAAAGCTTGGTTTGAAGGATTGAAGCTCGTTCCTAAGGTTTTCCCTAAAGAACGCCCAGTCTGGTTTCCTGGGATTCCTAAAGGCCCTTGTTCCCGAGCATCTTTCCTTCCATTCGAACTGGATGTATCTGTAGTCGGACAGTGAAGATTCGTTAGATTCCCACCAGCTGTCCACACACCCCTCCATTTTAACTGTACACAGAGTCAGGTCAATCACCTCACTTCTAACCGAATTGTAGAAGGTAGGTTCTCTGCCCTTGTTCATAATACACAGACTCGTCGTTACCAGATACTGCAGCAGTGCGTCGCTACTGCCGTTAGTATTCGAAGTGCCCCAAACTATGTGATGAGCATTAGCGTCGCATCCCAGTATAAGAGGAATGCTTCGCTGTCTGTAGTATTCAACAAGATCTTGTACCTCCCTTGGTGGAGGCTCTTCCTGAGAGTCATATGGGAAGTAGCCAGAGGCCACCACAACCTCCCTCTCAGAGCCCCCTCCTACAGGGAGTTTGATCTTTATTGCCGTAAGGTCCCTGCTGCACCGAGCCGGCAGCAGCAGAACATCAAAACCTTTAACAAGTATGCACGCTTTGGGAACGCGGTACGTCGGGTCTCTATAGATCCGGCCAGCACCCCCCAGATCCCTGATACCCCCGCGACTAGCCAAGGTTCTTGTTTTAGGCATATGCCTGTGTGCATCTTAGCCATGCGCCTGACCAGTTTATTTGTGTAAACACTATCTCGTAGCCAGCCATGGTGATTAGGACGGGACACTGTTTCTCTGTTCACGCTGCCCCCGGGGACCCTCATCCAGCCTGACGGTAATCTGGCCCAGCACCAGAAAGGTTCCACAGTCTGGCCCCTCCCTGCTTTGGGTACTCAGCACCCACCACCTACTAATCAACCGGTCCAGATGCCTGTGACTCAGTCGACTCAGAACCACTACCGGCTCAAGCCTGTTTACAGGCACGTGGAGAGTGGCCCTTCAAGGCTTCTTGAGCTCAGACATCCTAACCATAAGGAGCTTTGCGCCTTTCCAAGGTCTTATCCGGAGAATTATCTCCTCCAGTCAGTCCCTCGAAAAGGTGTTGCTGGCTACCACGACGATGGACCCCATTTTCACGAAGGACTCATCGAACTCGAGACACGGTCCATTGAGAATCTTATCGATCTCTGTCTGGATCGCCTCGTTAACGAGTGCCAACTGTTGATGTGTCAGCTCCTCGTAAGGATATCCCTCGCACAAGATCGCCCTCGTAAGGGGGTCCACCATCCTGGCAGCCATGATTTCGGGCTCCACGTTGGGTCGTTTTCTGGCGGTCTGATTTGCCGGCGGAGTCGAGTCGTCGTCCTTGCGCCGCTTAACGCCTGGAGCTCTCCTGTCCCCACCCGCGGACCCGGCCGTCAGGTTCTTAGGGAGAGAGAAGGGGACAGATCCAGAGCTGGGACACGTAGCATCCCTTGCTCCAGGAGCCCCCGCCTCCCCTCCCGTTTTCACCTCTGGGCCTCTTTTCTCGGTTGTGCTCCCGAAATTATCGGTCGCAACTTCAGAGATCGAAACCCGTCGGTTACTATATCCGCCTGAGGGTTCTGTGAGCCCCCCCCCCCCCCCCCCAATGGGGGGCTGTCCTTAGCCTCCGACCAGTCCATAGGTCGCCCTCGGAAACCCCGAGGCCCGGTATCCCGCATCAGCCTAATTTCGCCGCCACGCCAGGATGACCCGAGTTCAAGACGTCACGTGTATAATATGTGCGTCACCGCGGCCCGTCATCGGAGCTGAAGCGACCACGAAGACTCGCAGGATGAGCCCCCACACCAGGCCCTAAAAAGCGGGCACTCGACTAGGTGGCAACCCCCGGTGGGAGCACAAGCGTATACCGCAAGCATAAAATCGTTTTATTACGCAGTACGTAAATTTACCGCAGCGTATCCTATAGTCATTCGAACAATCATTTTCACGACGACGATGACCACTATCAACTCTTTGCTCGACATTTGATCGGTAGAAAATGAAGGTTTCTTATTTTTTTATATTTGATTATTCACGCGATCCGCAGCGGTGAAGTATATTACACGGAGCATCATCCTTTGAAGTCGCCTACAAGACTTTCGAGGCGCGCTTTTGATCACCGCGGCGAAGACGTGCTCGAGTATATAAGTAAGTTTGATACGTCTCTTATTTGGGGGATGAAACAACTCGTGCTATAGTTTCTCTTTGCATTTTTCCCATTAATAACCAGCGAACTGCTCGAGGGCTGTATTGTGTACACCTATGTGTACCCCAGAGGTACATCGAGAGCTGGTCTTCGTCTACGGCGATAAATTACAACGGCGATAAATTGCAGCCGCTCGCAAGCGATTGTAAATCATAGAAACGCTGAGCGATTTAATTGTCGCGCTTAATAACCAGAGGAGTGAGGAGACAATTAAATGTATAGAGAAGTATCGAAAAAAATAACCGCACTCGAGCGAGACGTGTTCATCGGAGTGAAAATCCAGCGAATCTTCGCGTATGTTATAATCCGGAAAAATACTCGCTTAAATACGCGTGATAACTCAAAACAACGCGTCTCATTACTAACCCGTCGCGGGAGACTATACTCGAAAAAAATAAAAGTCCTCCGCACATCCAAAGCACAGCAAAACTCGCCGCGCTGCTCAGCCGCTTATCCTCGCTTTATACCGCGACGACTCGTCCGTGAACTCGAGAGAGAGAGAGAGAGAGAGAGAGGCGCGTATACGAAAAATAGGCTTTATCCTCCCTATAATATACAAACCACGTATATTCCCCGCGTGTCTTTGATTACTCGCCGCTGCTGCCGTTGCACTGCGCGGCTGCATTATCGTTCGCTCGCGCGAGTAGCCAACTTTAATAGCCGCGATATATATTCCCCGGTGCGCGGTGACGCACGTATTATACACGTAGACGACGGAATGTCGGCTTTCGAGTGTATGGCGTAGCTTTATGGAGGCTGTTTTCCTTTTTTTTCGAGGATTCTTAATAAGCCAAGAGCTTTAGGGCCGTAATGAGAGTGTCACGCACCTGATGCGCAGCTTGCGGAATTAAACGGTGCTTTGCTCGGGGACGTAAAGCGTCTGGTTTATGCTGATGTACTGCGGACTACTGTTATTATGCGATTTTAATGCATTGACGAATGTTGGGAAGAAGTCGATCGTATTAATTGCATCGCTAAGTTTAAATCCTTTTTGTAAGTTGCAAGGAGTTGTACAACGACGTGTGCTTTACGATTCACCTGCACTGATGTATCCACGTCGTCGTACGCTCTTTTAGATCAGTCATGCGCAAGCCGCGAATTAATAGCCACGAGAGTCCAGTTTGCTGAAAGTGTGATGACTCGTTAACAGAGTTGTTCTATGATACGTATATGAATCTGGATTGGAATTCCCGCGCTTTTTCAAAAACTACAAGCTTGCAGTATTATAACCACCGAGCAGCAACACGATGACAGAAGAAAAAAGAGATCAACGACGCTTATACGCAGAGCGACCTAAGAACATGTACACGTCCTCATGTCTGCTCGGTGTTTTTTTTTTCGTTTTCGCCCACTGCGTGACGTCACCGCGCCGTTTGTTCTCTCCGCGGTCAGCCACCTTCTCTCGAGCGCAGTTAAAGCTTTTCCTCGCAGTTTGTTTCTCCGCTCGGGCCGATTTCTTTTTGTAGTTGCTTATTTACTCTGTCACTCCAGATTTTAATATTATATTGTGTCCATTACTATTATTCAATGCAATGTTTTGGGCAACCGACTTATTTTAAAACGGTCTACTCACCGCTACAATAAATTTACCCGCGCAGCAACTAATTGACCAAAGTGACGTTTGCCTCCCTAAAAGCAGGTCTTATCGCGTTTAAAAGCACTACGCTGCTATGTATAAAAGCGCTAAAGATATGCATAAGCAGAAACACATCACTTAAATATAGATCACCTTCGCGCGAGAAGAGGGTACACAATATTCTCCCGTTCAATTCGAGCGCGCTTTCAATCATGCAAGCGGCGTTTTCAAGCTCGCACGTGTCACGTGCGCGCTCGGCCCGCTAATTTTAAACTTTCATACGTATTATCGAAGGCGAAGAGTGCACGCAGCAGCCGTGAAAATTAGTTCGCTTCGCACAAAGCCAAGTCGCGATACTTTTCCGAACGACGGATAATCGGAAAACTCGCCCAAGTCGACATCCAAGAAAGTTCGAGCTCCTCAACTGAAGCAACTTCCACGCAGTCTTTCTTTCTCTCTCTCTCTCTCTCTCTCTCTCTCACTCGGTGTGCGTATTTTTAGCGGAGGCAACCGGTTGCGATCATTGTCGTGCTGCGCGCGCGAGAACGGACCTATGCGCGCCAGTCCGAGGTCGTCCGGAGCTCTTTCTTTCGATGCGCGCTTGCGCGCGGGAAAAGGAAAAACGCGCGCGAACGAGTGAGAGGTATATACGGATGGTACACTAACCGCGGGGTTAAAAGGAAGGACGCGAAGGTGGAGGAGTTGCCTCGCACGCAAGCGCGTGTGTGTAAGGCTAATGGAAAATTGTTCGCGATTATGTGCCTTATTTTACATATACACGTGGATGAGACTATCCTATTAATAGGAGCGGGTAATTGCGAGCTAGACGCTTGGGATGTGCTGTCTTTTTAAGCACAGATGGAAATTTCGTTTTGGAATTTTGCAACGCTTTATTTTTGCGTTTTGAGCAAGGCAGCGCTTTGCTTGATGAGCCCGTTATGCGTGTAGTTTTTCACTTGGGTGTACAACTCTATTTCGCGTTTTTAATGAATTTATAATTGCTGAGCTATGTATAATACACATTGATTGAAGATCGCCGCTGCGAAAAATGCACTTCACTTCATTAAAATACCATTACATAGCGGGCTGAAGAAATAATTCACAATATTAATTAAGTTTTATAAGAACGAACGAATGCAGAATTAACGGACCTTCGCCCGCGATAAATTACTCTCTTTTGAAATCCAGCTCACACACGATCGTAGTTGCATTAAGCTCGTGATAATATAAAATTCTGTACAGGCATTTTTCAAAAGCGGAGCAACCAGGCGTCAGAGAGAGAGAGAGAGAGAGCGAAGCAAAAGCGTAAGTCGGTGAAAAGCTACAGCGGTGCAGAATGTGGAAAAGAGCCGGACAAGAGTAAAAAGACGCTCTGCCGGCAGGCATCACAGCAGCAGCAGCGCCAAGAGAGAGAGAGAGAGAGAGAGAGAGAGAGAGAGAGAAAGAACCACATTGCTGGCCAGTGAGTCGGCGACAGCGTTTGTTGCTCCCTTGGCACGCGCGCACGCTTCAGCTGCACCGAGAATTTCGCTCGATGAGAGAGAGAGAGAGAGAGAGAGAGAGAGAGAGAGAGAGAGAGAAAGAAAGAGAGAGAGAGAGAGAGTATAATCTCGCGAGTAGTCTGCCACCTACGCTTTTAGCGACAATTTAATTATGCTTTTTGCACTTGACGCCGACACCGAGCTTGTAATCACTTTTCATCCTGGGACGAGCTTCTCGCGAGCGGGCGGCGATTATGATTGATAATGCTATAGTTTGCGGCTTTGGAATTTCAGCTATATAGCTGCGAGCTGATTTCACTCTTCAGGGATGAAGATTCATGGGGCGAATGATTGCTTTGGATTTTTAAACGCTGAGTTACGAGTATTTCGTTTTTATTGTAAATAATATCGTCTAGAAGACGATAGCAAAACTTCTCTCAAGATTGCATTTCGCGTTTATTAAGACGCGTACGATACAAACTTTTCCAGTTAGGGTGTATAATATACTAAAATGACAATTGCACCGTAGCAGCTTCGAGTTAAGTGTAAAAAATTCCGACGCGCAGGTAAACAAGCGGAATAGCCATGTAGAAGCTACATCGCAGCTACCGGTGTATGTAATAAGATTCGAGGCTTTCCTTATCCGCGGATAATAAAATGATAAAATTACGTCGCGCTTCTTATACTGAGCGCGCAGGTATAGGTTTCCTCATTCGAGCGTAAGTGCTCTTCCAATCTGCGCTGCACTGATGAAAAAAGTTTTCAGCTCTCGATGAATTTTTATTACTCCTCGGCGCGCGACTTTTGAACTCGGTGAAAAACTATTCAGATATGCTGTTTGGCTTTTCCATTATACAACGAGCCGTGATCCGAATAAAAGTCGCGCGACATTGAAAGAGACTCCCGGATCATCATCCCTTACAAAAAGAGGATCGAGGTTCGGTAACATAATCTCGGCACGTTCTACCACTTAGTTAACGGCAACAGCGGCGCCAAAGAAAGGAAGCTTCAACCCCCGAGAACAAAGTTCGTTATATGGGCGGCTAAAACTTCATTGACCCGAATCTATCTCCGCTTCAAGGTCGACCTATACGCAGTCATTGAATCTCCCGAGGCATCATCCACCAGAGATTTCTTATACGCGCGAATTCGAGCATTTCGTCGCTTTAACTGTATATATATAGCACGCTCAGCATCTGAGAGAACCGGCGTCGCCTTCTCATCACAGGGGAGAGAGTACATAGAAGAAGTAACGCTCCGCGCAGTATACGTATACACAGCGTCTTTTATTCGTTTCCGGCGAAGGCCAAGCTGCTCATTGTGCGGCTGTGTGTATGCGATGTGTCCCCGACGACGAGAAGGCCTAGGAAATCCGGGGGAGCAGCGATTTTTGTTCGCCATCCAGGTATGTTATACGCTGTGACCACGTAAATTTCTGCATCCCGGGCTCTCCTATATGTGCAAATCCAGAAAAAACCGGACACTTTTGGGGGTCTGAGTGAACGAAATTGAAATCACTTCTTATTACTTATATTTTTGTTTTAAAAATTTAGATCAACCTTTTAGTTGCTTGATCAGTTATATATATGCCGATCAATTATAGCTGTTTTGCTTCCTCCTAGAGGAAGCTTTGTAATAGTCAAATTTTGAGTTTCGTCAAAACTTCTAGAAAATACTTTTTGGTGTGCTAGAAGTTCAAATCACATCTTTTTAGAAAATGTCCGTATGGATGTGTGTGTGTGTGTGTGTGTGTGTATACCGTACAATTTCTGGAACTACTCGGTCAATATCAATAAAATTTGACATGCATGTATATTTTTGGATTCTGAATTCGGAAAAAACATTTATTTTGTATTTTTCGAACTATTTCTTTTTATGGCCAATTTTTGATTTTTGAAAAACACTATTTTGCGTTTTTTTTTCAATCATTCCATCGTTACAAACAATTCAGCTAATATGCATTTGAAAAAGAATAAAATTACCTACTTTTCCCCTTTGGTCCTCAGGATCGACCGCTTTGTTTGGCAGATAAAATGAAAAAGCTAATTTAAAAACAAAATGCATATCTCTGAAACTAAACATCATAATATGACGAAAAAAACGTGTCGATAGGTCACGTGTCAAACTATATCCCATTAAAATTTCAAGTGATTTGACTACTTATTTTTTCAGTAAAAAATCGAAAACTGGAAAAAATGAGTTTTTTTGTGCCTCGATTACGGAAGTAAAAATAAAAGGCTTTATTCCACTTGAGATTTTGGGAAAAAGTAGATATTTTATGTGTCTTGGCTAAGTTCATTGCGCAGCTTTCAAACCCCTATGGTTCTTAAGATATCAAGGTTTCAATTTTTTTTGTTTCCTCATATCTCTAAAACAATGCAGCTTCAAAATTTTATTTGGTGATTAACCATAAAAAAGCTATTTGCTGCTAAAATTCAAAAAAATCCAAGTTTTCGTGATTTTTCGCTATTTTCAATCTTAGATAACTTTTTCCCTAGGCAACCATTTTTAACTCACCAGCCCTCAAATTGAAGCTCTCTTCTAATACTTCGATCCTAGTAATACACATTTTTGGATTGCGCCTTCAGACATTGAGTGGGTAAATTTGAATCATGGCTAATTTCAGTTTATTTTTCTCATGTTAAATTTCCATAAGGCAAAAAAATAAGTATTTCGTAATCGCGAGAACCCAAAAAAGTTGGTCTGGGCCTCAAATTTCAATTTCGTTCACTCAGACCCCCAAAAGTATCCGTTTTTTTTCTGGATTTGCACATATATAGCTATGTTCCGTAGTCGACGGTATACATTGTCACCCGAGAAATATGGTGATTTTTCGACTCTCTTTCTCTCTCTCTCTCTCTCTCTCTCTCTCTCTCTCTCTCTCTCTCTCTCTTGCTGGGCTCGGAATGGATTCGAAATATCGCTTCCGCTTTGTCTTCGAAAGCAGCAGGCGGGGACAGGTGCAGCTGCCGAGCGACGACGACGACCAGGACGACCGAGAGAGTTGGCTTTTTGCTTCTTCAATATTGTGATGCTGATTTTGTTTTAATTGACGGTAGGCTGCATGCGCTGATGGCGGACAATTAGCGGTCGCGCGAGGGAAACAGCTGTTTGGGGGTGAACGCAGTGTTTTGGATTCGATTTTACAAGCTGTTATACCCGATGAACAAAAGCTTACTTTTTAGTTGGAATGTCTACTTCATATTCTCATATTCTCAACCCCCCCCCCCCCAATCTCAATACTCAAATAGATTCCAAATCAACAACCCGATACAATCGCTCGCTTCCTCCTCCGCGTGGAACAAAAGCTCTCCTCCCGCAACCCGAAACTCCGAGAAAAAAAAACACCTCATCGACAGCCTTCAATCCTAATCGCTACTAACAAGACCGCGTACATGTACAGTGCGACGTGCACACCCCGCAGCCGCACGCTGGGAACTTTCAAGCCTAAAAACCAAGCGTCGAGAGAGAGAGAGAGAGCCAAGTGAGAGAAAGAGTCACTGCAGCTCTCTCACGTTTGTATACAAAAGGCACTTTTCGAAGGCTCTTCGGCTTTAATCGATCTGAGAATCTGCCTATAATTGGCTGGCCGCGCGCGCTGCACACGAAGGATCGCTCGCTTCCTTCCTCTCGTACAAGCGCAGACTCACACACATTATACTACAAGTACTCGCGCGAGCGCCTTGTTCCATCTGTCTCTTTCACGGCGCGGAATAATGCCGCCGCCGTGTGTATGCGTGCGACGAAACAGAAAGAGGAGAATCGGTTTTTTGGCTCCGCACAAAAGCGCGAGACGCGGTCCCTGATGCTATGGCTGTACACGCCGCGAGGTACTGAAATTAATATTTTCCTTCGGGATGACGATGAAGAGGGTACATCTTTTGAGGCCCGTGTACGTTTTTTTCGATCGTAGAAAGAACTACTGGGATACACTGAAGGTATGCGAGGCTCGAAGTGGAGCAAGAGTTCGCAGCGAGCTTACGGATGTGTATAAGGTCACTTTTACAATGGTAATTTTTCCAGTTTTCTCGATCGGATATAAATAAGGCGGCCTATACCTGCGGCTATGCTGTGCAATAATCTACTCGAGATCGATCGTAGCGCGAAAGATGATGCAAGATCTTGGAAAGTGGTATCGCCACACATGGGCTTCTACTGTCTCGCCGAGATACATACTTTCGAACGGACACGTTTCGTTATAGGGATCGTCGACTTTGAAATAGTTTGCTCAAGTAAGCTCCTTATCCCATCGCTATTAGACGAACCGCCCGACACGCGCCTCTGCTCCCTCCTAGTATTTAAATATCCCACATAATTCACGGGGAAAAAATCGCTTCGGATTCTGCAGCGCCCGCGCGCAGCTCCTCTGAGAAAGAGCGGATAAAAAATAAAGGAACGAGACGGGAAACCGAAGAAGCCCGAAAGAGAGAGAGAGAGAGAGAGAGAGAGAGAGAGAGAGAGAGAGAGAGA
>QLSS01000091.1:204592-219127 GCA_024372645.1 Trichomalopsis sarcophagae
AGAGAGAGAGAGAGAGAGAGAGAGAGAGAGAGAGAGAGAGAGAGAGACAGAGAGAGAGAGAGAGAGGAGATGTAGAGCACGCAGCGAGGAAGAGAGAAAGTACACAACATATTGTCGACGCGCCTCGCATTGTGTCGATTGGATTTACGAGGTTTTTTCTTGCCTAACTGCCGCTTTCTTTCAACGATACTTCTGCGCGTTTTTACGTAACAGCAATGTAAGACTTTGTTTGCACAAAAGTCTTCTTTCGAAAGTTTTTGTTTTGCAGTGTGTGTTGGGATACACAATAGAGCTGTTGCACGAATCGGAAACGATAATTTTTCGTATAGTGGGTTCTAAGATTGAAATAATTTAGTCGAGAGTTAATTGACCAACGTCGTTTTATTGACGTAGAGCCAAGTTTTGGCCACGGAAAAAATATAACGATGAATCTTATCCTAAATTAAATTTGCATATAGTTTGAGATAAAATTATAACTATGCATTTGTGCAAATAATACATTTTCTGTAAATTTTATAAACGATATGATGCGAATAAAGCGTGTTATTAGAAAAGTCGTCGATAGTACATAACAATATAATGAAGGCTATCGTATTTACAATTGTTCTACGGATTGTTAGCATCGGATATACATACTTTTATAAGGTCGATTATGATTCGAATACAAAAAGCAATTTATAAAATAATAGTCTCCCTTTTTAAAATGTCACACTAAATTATAGTTTTTATTTCGACGAATCGTTTAAATTTACATTTAAAATAAATACGATTATTTTTCTTTTCACCAGTATCATTGAGAACTATCTCAAAGTTCATCATTATGCTTGCGCAATAATTTAAATAAAGAAAAAACTTAATTATAATTTAAAAGAAAGTCTACCCATCGTACAATTTATCGAACTCAATAACAAGATAGTAACAGTAAAACAATCACGGATTGTAATGCAAGAAAATTGCTTATTACATTACTTTTTTTTGTCAATGATTACATACAATGATACAATTCGAAAATTCTAGGCAAGTAATAAATATATTTCAATTCTCAGTCTCTGCACGTGTATTGTAAATAAATAGATATCAAATTCGACTTTTCTGCCTATCGCCTCACAATTGCTTTTTTCGCAAGTCTTGAAAAATCATGACTCCTAACATTATTTACAATAATTATTCTAGTAATCTCTTACAACATTTGCCTCCGATGTTTATACAATATAGTCTGTGAATTTGTATAGGGAATGAATTGTATGATGGGCCTTGAACGAAGTACTGTGACTAGCATTTCTGCTATCCCTCCTGAAACCGTCTTCCTCTCTTCGATATTTTTTTTAGAAAACATTTATTACAAAGATGATTAACATGATTTCATAACGCTCTTACAAACTAATAGGAGATAGAGGGCGAAAATTTGAAGAAATATCCTAGACTCACGCGTACATAGAGCGTAATGCCTCTTGCAGTTTTTTCCTCGCGCTGGCTACTCGTTCTTCTTGTCGTTTGATGTCCTCGTCTGTTATGGATACAGCCTAAAAGTTAAACAATAGTTTTAATATATACACCTATATAAAAGTATTTAAATACTTATAGCAGTACAAAAATAATGCAGATTCAATCTTTTTATTCAAGCTTCAATGCAAAGAGAACCCATCTTAAAAATTCCAATACTCAAAGGCGACCCGGACTCGCTGTGAAATCAATCCACTCTATCCGTACAGCCGAAAAAAGTCGCTTAATTATGCATACATGAGGCACAGCTTTAAAGACCTGTATTATCGCCGGGGTGCAAAGTTCTCACAAGTCGCGCAAAAAGCTACCTCTAGACCCAATCATTACCTCACCCTACTTGATCGTACACAATCCAGCTATACGATGCACCAACCATATACAATAATGTAATAATAATACCTGAACCAGCGGCTGTTCGGGATTCAAGAAGACGCCAGGGTTCTTCTCGAGTGAAGATTTGGATCCTGTCTGTCCGGTGACGGGTTGTGTCGACACGTGTAGCGCAGTGGCAACGCTCTGCAACAGCGTCTCCTCGGTTATGTAAGGTCCGACCGGTCGGAGTGATTTTGGCAAGTCCATGCCGTCGAACTCGTAGCCATCGGGATCGCAAGCCCTCAGACCCTCCAGCCGCTTTTCCCAGAACAGCTGTAAAAGAGACAAAAGCCCTGGGGTTATTGAAAGCTGTCTTATCATCAGGTCCTTCGTTATTCTGCGAGTTTCGCAGACACATAGGTATTTGCACTGTGTCAGAGAGATGAGGCACTCGAGAGTTCAGCGTACTTATCCTCAGATATTATCACGAGGCTGTCAACAGTTTTATTGCACTGTAGTTAATAAAACTCAGCTGTTATTGATATTAGAAGAATTTACTAACCAAGAGAAGTTTGTTTTTTAAAATTGGTGTGCTTTACAAGGTAGTACGCTGAACCCTTAAAAACTTGATTCCAGTATGATCGATTAAGCATTATTTCAATGAAGTGATTGCTGTTAATGCAAGTCTTTTAGTAATGCTAAGAATTTCTTTCCTTTTTTCTTGTAATATGAAATTCTTATGGCAACTTCTTAGGTTAGATTTGTCGCACGAATTTATTAATACGCGGAAGCTCATGCACCTATGATGACATTATTGGCCAGCAATGCGAGTTTATTTTATGTTTGTTACTCAATGAAAACTTAGTTTTATGTAAGAATAGAAATAAAAGAAATTCATGTACGAATAATGGTGGCGACGTGCTGCAAAAGAATTACCTGTTTAGGTTTGTCTCGGGAGCCGTATTTGCTGTCTGTTTTATCGGCTCCTTCCTAAATGAATGATTGGAGTTTTGTATCACGTGAAATTATTCAGTCAGTAGTTTGGAAACTTTGAATTTATTTTCTTTTCATAATATTGAATCTTTGAAATTGAAATATAAGTAATGGTTACTATAATTATATTTTTTTAAACAAAGAATTTAGTTATGAATTTTCTGAAATAAGTTTCATGAGACAAACAAATTTTTTTTGGACTTTAGTGCACCTTCATGAATTTATCATTTTTGTCTGAACGATAAGGTGTACAAATTAATTTATAAGCATTATTTTCTCACCTGTTTGGGTTTCTCTTGATTTCCATGTTTGATATCTTTTACTTTGCCTTCTTGGGTTTTGTAAATTGTTACTGGTTGTTTAAATATTGATGCAGTTTGTCTAATTGGAGGAACCAGAGAAGCATCGTTTCTTACTCCTCGACTATAAAAGATAAAAATCAAGTTCATGACAATTGTAGTATTTTTAATGCTTTTTCAAAATTGAAAATTATTATTACAAAGTGACTAAAAAACATGTATGCTCAATTGTAGGAATGAGCCTGAATAAATATCAAATATAGGATATATTTGACATTTATAAATAGGTCATTTATAAATATATATAAAGGCAAAAAAAAACCCATTGAAACGGAGATATCAGTACGTGATAAAAGCTGTCATTGTTACGAATAAAGTATTTTAAGATTATCATTTAATTGCGCCATTTGCTATAATATATTCAAATTACCGAGTAAAGCGTGATCTGCAGAAACGTGAGCAACTGAAAAAGATCAACGTAATAGACATTGCAAAAATAAATACAGAGAAAGATAAACAGCGAGAAATTAATTGCAGCATACATAACATGTAAATAACTGTAAGGAGCAGATATAAAGTATTCAACATTGCTTCTTCTCATGATTTCTCGATCACCGAATATATATAAGCTAACGATCAATCTATTAAAAATAAAAAAGCCCATCTCTAAGACATTCAAATGACACAGTGTTGATTTAAATTTCAAAACAGCATCAGGAGACAGCGTTGCCATGTTTACACACCTATCGCTCCCACCGCATCTTGTACTCGAAAAGTAAAATCAAACGACTGCCCTTATCAGCTTCGCCCCAAATCCATTTCCTCCACGCACTAATATCATCCCGTTGCTTCAGCATTTAAAAAGCGATCGCGGCCTCAGCTCACTTATATGCTTATGTATATAGGCAACGAATAAAGACTTCGTATAGAAGGACGGTCAGTATTAGTGCCGGGGTCCAATATTGAAATACACGTAGGTAGAGCCTATACTACACTATACCTGTCCCCCATAATTCGTCCCTTCAATTTAACCCGCGACCGTTCTTCTATACCAAGTCTATATTCGTTGGTATAGGTTATACACAAACAGAAACACGTACCTGTAGTAGAAGACGTCAACCTTTCCCGTGGACGTCAACTGTTGTTGGTTCTGGCTCTTCCTTGGCGGCTGCTCTTCGCGAGTTGGCCAGTTCGTGGGCAGCGCCGAAGAATATTTCTTTTTTTCCACTGACATATTCATCTTTGCGGATGGATTGTAGATCTTTCGTGTTGAGGTGTCAAAAAGACGCGCGTAAACACACGTGCGGGACGATAATAGAACTCAAAGCTGTACGCCGCCGTGCCAAGCTACGCATTCGCGGCCATATTGGAATTTGGATGTTGGGCTCGCGTGACGTGATATATATATATATATATATATATATATATATATATACATATATATACTGTGAGCTCACGAGTCATGCGTGGTGATTGGCTGGGACAGATCGACCAGTGCGAAGACTCCCTATTGCGATTCTTGCGGCGCACCTTTTGTGTGTCGCGCGAAAATACGATAATAATAAATTAAATTTTTCTTGTGCAAAAAGAAATAAATAGTCTAATTAATTTAGTATAGACATCTTTTTACAATTTTTACTTCGATTCATTTTCAATTAAATAACAAATTTGACAAAAAAAAACGACTTATTATTTCAATATTTTAGAAACAAAAAATGTGACTCGAACCATTGTTATGCCATAGGCAGATCTTATAAATTTTTAACGACTATGAATCAATATAGACAATTTATAATATACTATTGATAATCGAATTCAAAATTTTAATCTATTAATTTAATGACTATATGTGTCTCTGCACATTCATTAATAGAATAATTTTTTTTTTTAATTATCAGTGATTTAGACTGTTACAGTAACTGTTGTGGGTGTATGATGAGGAGAAGGATTTTGTCGAGGATAGATAATGATGTGTTAAATAAAACTATGAAAATTTTATATATATTTATATATATATGATCATACATACACATATACATAAATATGTAAGCCGACACATCTATGCATACGTACATGTACACAATTTAATTGCCAAAAGAAACAATTTCCGCGTAGCTATAGGAACAACATGGACTGTGTGCTTGAAAAATGATTACGTCATTTCTTCTTTCACAGAAAAAAATATTGATCGCCCTCGGTGAAAATGTTCATTAGAATGAGCGATCTCAAGACGCTAATTAAAACGATGATACGCCAGCCTAATATACGAAAAAACGCGAGCTCGTGGTGTGACAATTAAAAAGATGCGGATTAAAAGTGTGTCTACAAGTAATATAATTTCTCATCGAATCACGGATCTTTTGTATTATGATTTGTAATGTTCGTTTTTATTTTTTTCCTGTTTTGTACTGTAAAAGAATATTGATTTGTACAGTTGTTTCATTAGCGGTAATAATCTATTGAGTCTTGTTGAGGTATAGTTGTTTCTATTGGTCTATTTATCGGAGCCGTGATCGTCCAATGTTGGCTCTCGTATTTTCTTTAATCCTTATATTATATTATAAAGTCTCGCGGCACTAAGCTCTTTTCTGTGTGTACTTAAAACCTATTTATGCCTTCTGCGGGTAAAGAACAAACTTCGGAGCGACTTTGCACGATCACGGCAGTGTAATCATTTGTGTTGTCTTCCTGTAACAAAATATAAATATCCGTATCTGCATCTGACTCACAGCTGGCTTCGAACAATATTGCGCTATCTAAATACCTTTTTATAAGAGGCCCTTGGCTCCGTTCGAGGCACTTCAAGGTTTTCTCATTTTCATATTTCATGGGGATTTCACATTTTTACCGAACGACACTAGTCAAATAATCAGGCAGCTGTGAGAAACGTCATTTATCAACATACTTGTGTTTACTTTAAGAACAAAAATCCAAAGAAGCACATATTCTCGATAAAAATGCAAAATTGTTGGGTAATCGACTCAATACCCATATTTTGGCCTTGTCTTCCCTCGAACGAACCATTTTACAATGACAGTCACAAAAATATCTCGTCGAATATCTCGTAGTGAGTGGCGTTACATGATTTTTATTTGTTATCATCTTTTAAGTATATCATCGATACCGTCATCTCGTATGTGTGTCTCTGCGCATTCTGCTGACATTAGATCAGCAATGCAGCGTCTTAAATTTGTTATTTTAATCATGTTTTTTTCTTTTTTTTTATTCATTACGTAAGAAATTGTATGGATTTCGTAGCAATATGCACTTACTTAAGATTACTTTCACGTTCCCTCTTGCTATTCGCCTTAAAACTTGTATTTTATAATTACCCCTAGCACATACCAATCACGAGGGTACACGAATAATTTAGAAGCGACTCAACCTGTGTCTAAGTAGGCAGATTTTCATTCTGCGTTTCGCACACTTCTTGTATATTGTAATTCGCTTTTCTTGTAACCCTGGGCATATGAACATAAGCAATGTCAGTATCTCCATCATCTTAATATACAATCGCATATATAACGTGATATACGCAGGCATTCACATCAACATTCGTACCTAAAAATTAATAAATTCTATTTTACAAATTTGGTAATCGCGCGACCAAAGGTGCCGGCGAACCCGTTCTCGCAAATACATCTCTCACTTCTTAGCGCGCGATCTACTTACAAATACATAAGTTTGTTTTTATTTTTATACAATATTAAATAACTGCTTGTGATTTCGAAATCCATATAGATTTTTTCTCAAATGTTGTAATATATAGCTCTATGTAAAGAAACGTTAGTTGCCTTTGAATTGTCGTAATGACGGATCAATTTTACAAGAATTTGGTCGATGCCGTTATTATTGTATGTTTAAATCAAATCAAAGTGAGCTAATGTCCAAATGGTTGAAAAATAGTGAATGTCAAAAATTTTAAAAACTATTCGACTCGAACTAGTATTCTCGCTCTCAATTCTCATCGAACTTCATTTATTAATTATTAATCATGGCATCCTCGTATCAGTTCTCTAGCTTTGTTATCTTCTCTTTAGCACCGTTGATTTTTGCGCACGGCTAAGTAGTATTTTGTTTTCATACTTTTTTTTTCATTGAACATTTTCTCGATCTTTTACTGTAAAATATGCACTACGCTCTCACGATGTCGAGAGGCTCCTTTCGTCCATACGTGAGATACATCTGGATACAGTGCTTTTTCATAAATATCTTAACAAGCTTAGACTTCTAATTTTTATTTATATATTAACAGTCGCTGTAGCGCTTCAATATATCACTTCGTAGACGGTGGCCTTCTTGTCACCCGATCCTGTCACGATGTATTTATCGTCTGTTGAAATATCGCAGCTCAACACCGAAGACGATTCCTTGGACTGAAATAAATAAAAAAAGGAAAAAAAAAAAGTTAGTTTCACAGCGACAAAATCTAAACGCGCGCGTTGTGTCATAACGAGTAGAATCGAACTCGTGCTTACCTGGAATATCGAAGCTCCGTAAGGCGTGCGCCAGGCGTTGAGCAGGTTGTCCTTGCCCGTGGAGACGAACCACTTGCCACACGAGGCGAATCTCAGCGACAATACGCAGGACTCGTGCAGGTGCAGTTGATACTTGTCGGGCTTCGTGGCGTGCAGCACCTCGACGTTGGAGTTCTCCATACCCACAGCCAGCCATTCTCCGGTCGGACAGTAGCCCAGCGAGAAGATCTGCGACGAGAAGTCGTGCTGCTGGAGTTGTCTGCCCTCCCTCAGATCCCACGACCTGACCGTGTTGTCGAGACCACCGGTCCATAGTTTTGTGCCGTCGGCTGAGATGTCGATACAGGACGCACCGTCGGTGTGTCCCTGGAACTGCCTGACGAGAGTTTGATTCTGCAGATCCCAGACGGCGATGTTGCCGTCGCTGCAGCAACTGAAGCAGACCTTCGAGTCCGGAGATATCGCCAGAGCATAGCAGGCTGGCGCAGAGGATGTTAATTCCGCCTTGATTCGCGGCGTCGGACTCGCGAGATCCCAGATGCTGAGGTTGCTGGCTTCGCCACCGACGATCAGTGTCCTTCCGTCCGGTAGGAGTTTGACCGATCTGATGTAGTTGTCCCGCTGCAGACAGTCAAGCTGCGAGACTGGCTTGGCACTGGAGCTGCCACCCTGGCTTATGTCCCAGACTTTGACGCAGCCTTTGCCACCTGTGTACACGTACTTTGTTGGGTTGGAGATCGTGACGGCGCAGACAACTTCGCCGTGGGTTAAGGTATTGATTTGTCGAGCATGTCGTGGAATCCCTGGCCCGATCAGGGCATCCGGCGGAAAGGGCACCGGCTGCATTTGACCCTCGCTCGAAACGTGGAAACTGTACGCTCTGAAAAATGGTATTACACGGTTAGTCTCTTCTTTCCAAATGTCGGTAGTGTATCGCAGTGAATCAATGGACGGAAAATACTTACGGTTTGCCGCCTGGAACACCTGGAACGGCTAGGGGACCGAGCGGCGCCCTCATGTTGCTGTGATGATCGTAGAGCTGCTGTAGCGGTGGCCGAGCACCGGGATAACCGTTGAGGGCGCCAGGCGGGTAGCCGAGCATGTCGACGTGCGGTCCCGCGGGCGGATGATGCGGCGGCGGATAATGCGGCGGATATGGGCCGATGGGCGAGGCTGAGACCAGTGGCTTGCTGGAGCTCGAGGACTTCAGACCCCCGGAGCCTGAACTGCTTCCTCCTGCAATAGCATAAGAACAGTTAGTTTTTTACTTTTCATTCTGCAGTCATAATTTGAATTGGTGCTCGGAAGGATCGTTTGAATTGGCTTCGAGTTAAAAATCGATATTCCAAGGATATACGAAGAAAATAAAAAAGAATATACCCTTGGGTACCGATGTATCGCCTCGTGACGAATCAACCCCAACAAATCAGATCCTTCCAACACCGAAATGAAAAATAAAAAAAAACCACTTCAATTTACCATAATAAAGCTCACCTGCAGACGTGGGCGTCACAGGCTTGGAGATCGGCGTAGTGGGCTTCTCGCGCTCCTCCATCTTCTTGGCCGAGGGGGTGCTCGCGTTGCTACTGGTTCCAGATCTGGGCGACGGTGGCGGAGCCTCTTTCTTGACCTGACCACCTAGTGGCACCGAGGACGGGCCCATCTTGTCGAGGCCGTTCTCGCGGGGTGACGAAGTACCGTTGGCCGCTGGGCTACCTGGTCGACCGTCCTCGCTGGCGTCGTCTACTACGAGATCCTGGTCGCTCTTCTCGCCATCGCTCTGCTGTTGGCACAGTAAAGGCACATCGTGAGATTTTGGGGAAGGATTTTTTACCGAATGTTTGCAACGATTAATGTATGAATAGCGATTGTTCTGACGAGAAAAATGATGATAGTTGAG
Organism: Trichomalopsis sarcophagae; assembly: GCA_024372645.1. NCBI lineage: Eukaryota > Metazoa > Arthropoda > Insecta > Hymenoptera > Pteromalidae > Trichomalopsis > Trichomalopsis sarcophagae. The sequence goes on from QLSS01000091.1 coordinate 214,078, forward strand.
TATGGAAAGGAAGAGATAGCGTTTCTTTTACACTCAGAATCCAAAAAGTTTGATTTGAAATGCCGTCGTTTCTTATTATTATTACTTTTTTTTTTTTTTTTTTTAATAGAACTTACATGATCTTGACAAGAATCGTCGAAATTTTGAAGATCGTTAGACTGAGACGTTGATGGGATAGGGTCAGAATATGACGTGATTGCTTGGTCAAAAAAATTATCCTATGAGTAACGAAAAAAAAAAAAAAAAAAATAAAAATAAAATAAAATAAAAAAAAACATAGGGACAAACACAAACATTGACTACTAACAACAATTCAGTGTACTCATTATACACTATCTTCTAAACAACTTAATTGTATCAAGATTAACTGCAAGCATGTCCTCTTTTTTAAAATGGCGGTCATTCCCTTTTTTTAAATAAAGAATTAATTCACAAGATCGACCGCCAGGACGATAAATCCTTCATGAAATGACCAACACATCTGGAAAGATTTACGCGAAAGAAATCACCGCAGTCGAGCGAGGCATAAAGCAGAATAAGGAGGACATAGATTTCCCGAGGAAACAAAGAACAAAACTTACGTGACTGATATCCTTGTCCTGCTCCTTCTTCATCTTCTTGAGGTGAATGTTGTGCTCGTGGTGCTGCGAGTCGGGGGTGCTTCGCGGCCTGCTATATTTCTCTCGCTCAGCCGGCGATATTGAGCTCCTCTGTAACAGAAAAATCGTCAACGATTAATTAAGCTTCGTCACCGATTTTCATACTCGCGTTTTACAACTGAACGTATTTCATAAAGTATTCCATCGCGGTTAAAAGAATAAGCTACGAGTGAAAAAATAAATGTTCTGTCAGTCGTGTAATGTTTACATGGGTGGCATTGTTAAAAATCGTTTGTGTACACATATTGCACACGCGTATATTTAACCACGCGGCGGTAAAATGAATTCGTTTTAATATTTTTCATACGCATAAACTCTCCCGGATACACGTCGCAGCAGAGGAGCTGCACAACAACTGTATCTTTTACGCGAGAGCCATCACGAGAATTTAATCCCCGCCGAGTGGAAAGAGAGACAGGGAGCGAGTAAGCGCAGGAAAATTTTACACCCCTGACTTTTACGATTAAACGAGCGAACGAAGCACGACGGCCGCGCGAGAGAGCGAGAAAGCGATATGAATTTACAGCCCAGTCCCTCGTAGCGGACGAAAAAAAAGGAATAAAGAATCTATCTCCCCCGTGATTCCTTCGGCCTCCCTCTCTACCGATTAAATAAAATGGCTTCTTCTCGGCGCGAATTACTTATGCTGTCTCTCTCCTTCCCGGGAGGGATGGCAAGAATAATGCGAGGCTTTTTCTCGGCGGCGACGATGGAGGGTGCGAGAAATCGAGCGGCGAACTTGAGCGATAAATAAGTCCGCAGTTATTTCGCCCGGATGTACATCGTCGTTTTGTTTGCGCTCGACTTTGCGATTTTTTTTTGCTCGTCTCTCGCGTCGTTCGCTCTCATCGATTTTCCCGTATACATAACGAGTCGCTTGGCAAATTAAAACTTTTCATTCCGCGAGCGAGAAATAATTCATTCAATTTCGCTTAGGGAAATTTCGACGCGCTCGCGAATCGTGATAAATTAACGGCATCAAAAAACGAGCAGAGATGCGCTTCGCTCGAATTTAGAGTGCGCGCGCCGGCAAAAAATCATCCTAATTAAATTTTTCTCTCTCTCGCTATTTTTTTTCCTGCCGACGACGAGTCGAGCCGCGTCGAATTTGTTATACGCAATTTGTCCCGCGCCGCGGTAATTTCCCCCGTCGCGTTTGAATTGATCGCACTTAATTAAGCAGCGCTCTGCGAGGCGGCGCCAAGCTCTCTTCCTTCAATTTCACCCGGGCGAGCAATATTTATGCAATCCAGTCGCGCGGCCTCCTTGAATTATGGCTCTCTCTCTCTCTCTCTCTCTCTCTCTCTCACTCTGTCTCTCTTTCTCCCAGCGAAGTGCCTCTTTTTCGCACCTACGTGAATAAACTTCCCTCCGGGAGTTTTCTTCGTCATTCCGCGCGGAAGAGGCTTACAATGCCCCTCTCGAGATGATTAATGGAAATTAATTATATTCCAGCGCGCGATATCGTTATAACTACGCCCGGAAGTTCTTCTTTCGAAAAAGCTCAGTCGGGCCAATAAAACTTTTGCATAAAGTCGGATCGAAAATTCAGGGGAGAGAAAAGGGTCTCGGGCGCCGGCACGATCGAGAAGGGTCGCGTCGTCGTGTCCCTCGCGTAATTTCTTTATAAGCCCCGAGCCGCCAATGTCCACCTCGATTCAGACCTTTCCGATGCAAATCGACGAGCGCGAGGGGGAAGAGCTTATATACAGCCCGGAGAAAACTTTTCCGCCGAGGAGGTGAAAAGGGCAAGGATTTATGCTCGGGCTATGTGTAGGAGGGGCGAACTGTGGATTTTGCGCGACGAGCATACGTAAGACGCTGCGAATGATTAATGCTCGGCCATATGCGTAGCGAGAGAGTTCGAGAAAACTACCCTTTGTTCGAGTTCTTAAAGTCATTCCACACCGCACGAGTAAAAAGTTACGACTATAATAAGAGATTTTCCCATTCGATATTACAGTCGAGAGGGAGAGGGCATCGCGCCGCGTCTCGGATTTCGGCATTGACCCCAGCAGCGCAGTCTGCGGGTATCGAGTGCCGTCGTCACCGCAGCGAGAAGTCGATACAGCAGGCCACAGCTGAGCGGCGTCGGTACGCCAGTGCTATACCTCGGTTTCGCACCGCCGAGACATCGGAGAGAGATGGGGAGGCTATAGTTCGCGGCTTCGGTGGCTGAGGGAGCTTTTCTCGCGGTCCTTTGTCTATGCCATGGCTTTTTCATTTTTGTTGGTTGACGTTTGTTGTTGCTGGTGAGACAAGATTTTGAGCCTGCCCCGACCTTCCCTACCGTGATTTTTTTACGATAAAACGTGTGATAAAAAATTTTTTTTTTTCGTTTTAATTGACGAGAGAAGTCGAACGATTAAGAAGTGTGAATGTTTATGAATAAAAAGTGATGTATGTATGCGTATCGTAGCGAGAAAACGAAGCAAACGAATACATAAGGTAATAGTGAAATCATAATAAAACATACATTTGTTTCCAAGATACACATAGTAGCAAAGTAAATAAATCTCATATTCAACGGAAAAAAACCTTGAAATATAACAGATTTACAAATGCGACTCTCGTCCCGTGTAAACAAACGTTGCGAGCAACAACAACGAAAAAAACAGTAAATAATACACATTATATATGCATATATAAGAATTGACGTACATATAAACAAACTCAAACTTGTCTCATTGTTATGCATGTATATACGATAAGAGAAAAAAATATCGACCAACGAAAATAAAAAAAGACATTTCATATACAAATTGGTGCAACGGACTTACCGCAATCTTTTTTATACGCTCAACCCAACTCAGCGATTCCACCTGAAGTCGAGAGATAAACAATAAATGAAGAGACAGAGCAAGTAGGGAGAAGCGCAAAATACACCGATACACATACATAGAGGGGGGGGGGGGCGGGGAAGAGAGGGTAGTGCGGGCGAGACGAAAGGTAGAGAGAGAGAGAGATAGATAGAAACCACCTCGACGCCCAAGTAAATCTCCTCTTCTCAATTACCCCCATCCCCGCGCTCGCCGCTCTGCAACGTCGGCACAGAGGAGAGCGCGCGCAGTGCTGCTGGCTCCCCGGCCTTTTAGCCTCGTCCTTCTCGCCTCCTCCTCCTACCACCAGCTACTCGCTATTTCACTTCCTCGCGCTCCATTACCTCGACGCCTTCGCGCGCCGACGAGCTTTCCCACTTCCTGCCTCCCTCCTCCCCCGCACTGCTGTGCGCTACATACTCTCTGTGTATACACATATAGATACACACTCGCGCTCTCTCGACCCGAGCTTCTACTTCAGCGTCGGAGGAAGAGAGGGCCGAGTTGTCCCGCGGCATTTGCGAGAATTGTCGGACAGTCGCCGCCAAGTTAATTGTAGCTTCGCTGCGTAATCGCTTTTTATTAAGATTGCCGAGAGGGTCTCCGTCGGCCGCGCGCTTATATTGATTTTCGACGTTATGTACAGCTCAGCGCGCGACGTAATTTATCGTTACTCGCGCGTGAGCTTTTTTAGCCGCGCCGCGCGCGTTATTTGTTCGAACCGATCGATCGGAAAGCAGCGTCCAATCGGCAAATCAAACGTATAAAGAAAGCGCGCGCGTTTCTACAAAGCCTGCACGTATCAACGAGCTGCGAGCTTTTCCCGGGGAAAAGCTCCTTTGTACGGATCGAAGGCGACGCGGCGCGGGGAGAGAGAAAAAGGAGGAATCGAGAGTCGAGGACGATGTGCGGAGGAACCGGTGAAATGACACCGCGAGCTGATCGGATCAGGGGGATATCGCGCGAGAGCGGTTTCCCGCTTTTTCCCCGCGACTGAACGAGAATAAGTTTTTCCGGAGCTCCCGCTCTCTCTCACTCTCTCTCTCTCTCTCGGGGGAGCTTGCGGAAAATGCGAGAGAGGAGTTTTAAAGCTCCTTTCAGAGAGCGGCTGCCGCTGCCTCCGCTGCTGGTAATTTGAATGATTTTCTCATCTTGTCGTTGCAGTTTAATCTACTGTTAAGTATATAAGGATATTAAGCTGAAAGAAGGACTTTTACGCTCGAATTGAATTGAATGGCTCTTATTTTTACGCCGCGTAATTTCCGTATCAAGAATCGCCGAGCGAAAATGAAAAAGCTCTTCAAAAAATTCTTCACACCCGTCCAAACAAGCTGAAACAAAGTACACCCCTTCATTCCTGACAATCTCAAATTACCCGTACAAAAACAAACCTAGCAGACCGCGTGAGAAGAAAACCTTACAAGGCTTTGTACACACAGTGTGCCGCGCGAAGCGAGAAAATCGCGCGAAACCGCCCTCGGGCTTCGCGCAAAAAGCCGCGGAAAGAAGAGCAAGATCGCAGAGGGAGAGAGAGAGAGAGAGAGAGAGAGAGAGAGAGAGAGAGAGAGAGAG
>QLSS01000091.1:237645-254884 GCA_024372645.1 Trichomalopsis sarcophagae
GAGAGAGAGAGAGAGAGAGAGAGAGAGAGAGAGAGAGAGAGAGAGAGAGGCAGCGGCGTGCTTCATTACCGCGCGTAGCCAAGAGGAGCTCGAGCCGATGCTCCGGCGCGAGTTAGTTTGTAAATTGGAGAGGAGGTGGTGAGCACTGCTGCCGCAGTTGTTAATGGTGCGCGAGGGACTTTTTTGCGGTAGTTTTGAGTAGTTGACGAGGGCGCGTGAGCGGTGGTTTTTTTTCGAATTTCTGTTAACGGAGTTTCGGTGGGTATTTGTTGCATAATCGTTGTAGGAGGAAAGATACGGGAGAGACAGGAGAGAGAATTGATCGAACACGAAGTTTATCTCGCGCGGACAATGAGCCGGAGAGATGAAGAAAGAGAACCTGAGAGAGAGAGAGAGAGAGAGACGGTCACAGAGCAGTAGGCAGATGCAAGGAGCTAGAAGCCGGAGCGAGAGAGATAAAAGCGAGCGAGAAGGACAGTCGGAAGCGCCCTCGTGTCGAGAGGAGATTCCGAGAGTTCTCGACGGACGGGAAGAACCGAGCGAGCGAGCGAGAGAGAGAAGCAAAAACCCTTATCCAAGGCACTCGAGACTTTGTCAGCGTTCCTCGGCTGGCTGGACAAGTGCGAACGCTCTACTCTCTCCCTTCCGCTACTCGTATATCGTCTTCACGAGAAAACGAGGATCTATATAGGTACACCTGCGCTGGTCTGGGTGCATTATATACACGGAGGAGGGAGAGGAATAACGATACAGAGTGGGAGTCGAGAATCGAGGTCGCGCCGCTGCAATCTTGACGGAAATTATTCACAGCTCGTTTGGAATGTCGTTTGCACGTTCGTTTGTTTAATCGCCCCCCTCACTTCGCTGCACGCATTTTCGAGCGCAAAAAGCTCTTTCTCTTTCCCCTTCGCGAGCAATTAGTCTGCGGCCCGATCAATGGAGCTCTCTCTATTTTTGGCGGTCAATGACTGCGCGGTCTAGTCTGTACACATATAGATGAGAAACGATCGCGGCAGCGAACGAGAAAAATGGTAGTAATCGAAACAAAAATTGGAGAATCGAAAATAATCGAGTGGACGGGACTGCCTTTTAAAACGATAACAATTTCAGATACACCCAGTGCAGCGAAAACGCGAGCGAAAAAGGAAACGGTAAATATTGCTTTTTCCATTTCTTTCTCCCTCTCTCTCGCGCACGCGTATTCGTAAATCATTTATCCCGCTCTCGTCGAAGGGTAGTCGTGGTTGTTGCACGACGGCGGAGAAGCACGATGGGATTGTTACGAATTTTATTTTTATCCGCAGTCGGAGAAGAGTTCGTTTCTGAATACTATTTAGTCTGCTCTCTCGTAATAAGTGCATTCCACACAGCAGCGGAGATATCAGCGCAGAGCGAAAGCCAAGCAAAAAGAAACTCCAGACAAGATAAAACGAAACACTCTCGAAAGGCGACACCGTGAAACGTCTCCTCCTGATTACTTTGTAGAGGCAGCGCAGCGAGGACGACGACGACGACTCCGATTGCGGCGCGCCAGATAAGTGTCCGCGGAAGTGGCGATCATTGGCCGTTCGCCGAATGAGTCGAGAGAGGGTCGCGCTCGTTGTGGTGTCAAAGAGACGACGTGTGTAAGTGATCGTGTAACGCGATTTGCGGACGACCACCGGAGGACGTAATGATTAGAGCGTCAATACTGGCTTTCGCTGCGTCAATTTCGACTCGGACGAGAGGAGGTGCGCGATTAGTTTTATTGATTGTTAGATCGAGAATTGGGAGTTCGAGACGATGTCACTGCGCTGCGCTCACTTTCTGACATTCCTGCTTCATATCGAATTGTACTCCAAGATATTTTCGACGTGAAGGAAAATCTGTTTCGGAAGATGGACTCCTGGGTCAATTATAGACGATATTAAATATTCAACGGCTCTCTCCGCGCCATCTCTATTTTCGCGGAGGAAGAGAAAAAAGTGTGCAGTTGAGCTAACTGATTTCCGGTGACAACGATCAGACCGCGGTTGGGCTATTTGCGCGGCTATATTCTCGGAACTCGTGCATCATTGAGCGGCATAAGCATCTCGGTTCGGGAATAGGGTTAAGTGGTAACATTGTTTTCGAACGAGAGCTTTTTAGCTGCCAAAAGAGCTGCATTACAGTTTTACTTTCGCAAACTCCATTTGCCGCAAAAGCTTTTTAAAACGACTTTCGCCGCGTTTCTCAAGCCCGAAAAATCAAAATGCATTTCTCGACGTTTCCTCCAGCAGATAAGAGAGAGAAATATAAAGAGTGATATAAATCCAGGTTAAAACTCACCACCGTTAGATTTGAGATCATCGGGTTGACCTCTGTGTAGCTCGGGTTTGGCGAGCATGTTGAGCGGGTGAGCCGAGCCGGCTGGTGCCGCAGCGGCACCCGGAGGCAGACCCAGACCCAACAGTGCCGCCGACGCAGATGTTGGGACAGGCAGGCCAGCTCCTGGGCCGAGACCAGGTAGACCCGGTAATCCCGGGTGTGCTCCCATTGCTGCACCAGGTGGAAGCTGTTGTGCGTGCATCTGTTGCAGTAGCCTAGGCAGATCTGGCCTTTGTTGCTGGAAAAAACAAATTTTTCATAACGTTAGATTAATCGCATATTTTTTTCCAAAGTTTCGAGTTCCAAAAGCGCCAGTTTCAACTGGATCGGATTTTCTCTCACTCTGATTCGCGGAAAAGCGAAGCTCGCTGAAAAATATTTATCCTGGACGAGAGCGAGTACCGCGGAGCAGAGAACGATACCTGGCGAAAATATTCATATCGCGTTCCGCGAGCGCTAGTTTCGCGTTTGGCGACACTTTCTACACAGCATTTCGCGCTCCTATATACAGTTTCCCCACGCGTCACTTTTTTTTCATCGCGCATCACGGCTGCGACGCGTTAAATATTTTATTCCCGCTTTCGCGGAAAAATCCGCAAGCGGATACACACGCGCGGGAAATTTTTCCCGTCGAACGCGTGTATAACGATCGAGGGGGCTGGGCGCGATTAAAAATAAAAAAATCGAGGATCAGAATAGCGCGCGTAAAAAAACCACGTCCGCAGCGCGTATATTCCAGGAAAGCTCGAGAGCGTGATGGGAATTAAAATTCATCGCCCCTATTTCCGCGCCCCGCCGTCGTCCATTAAACTCGCTATGCTAAAGCTCCCGCTCGACCGCGAGCGCTCTAAAAAGAGAGAGCCGATCGCATTATCAAACAAAGAAGCGCGCGATGAGCGAAAAAAGCCGGCTGACGCATAAATTACAATTATCGCCTCGTTAAAAGCTCCGCGCGTCCTTTGGCGGGACGAGCTTCCAAAATAAAGCTCTCTCGGCTCTCTCCCTGAGAAGTTCCGAAAAAACACGCGATTCGCTACGCGAGCGAGAAACATCGGTGCATAAAAAGCGGTATATGGCGGATTGAAAGAGCTGCGGGAATAAATAAATAGAAGCGCATGCAGCACACACGCGAGACGTCGGAAATATTTAGAGGGTCCCTGAAAAAAGAGACGAGGCCGCTCTTTGCGCGTGTACGTAGATTGCGAAATTCCTCGCGGTGAGCGCGGCGCAACCCCCCTGACTCCCGCGTTAATTCCGCTCGGCAGGATTATATACGTGTGCCCGGGCCTCTCTCTCTTTCACATTTTTTTCGCAGCTTTTTTTCGTACTCCCACTCTCTTTCTCTTTTTTTTGTCGGTCGCGGCCATTTCGCCGCGTATTACCCTCTCGGCCGCAAATAAAATTATTTATTCGTCCATTCGCTGCTGCCGCCGCCGACGCTGTCCGTGTGTCTGCACGAGCGCGAGCTCCACTTTTCGGACGTGCGCGCACTCGCGAATTCATTTATTTACCCGCGGCGAGGGCACGTTCGCTAAACAGAGGCTAACGAATTCTTTTGCCCCCCTACCAGCAACTGCATGCGAGTGCGATTGTATGCGTGTGTGTGGGAGGGCACACGTGTGTGCAGCAGGCTCGATCCGGTGAAACAAAAAAAAATGAATAAAAAGAGAACGAGGCTGCGGCAGAGAGCCGAGGGTCTCGAGCTTTTTATGCGGAACGGCACTCGTCGAGGGGGAAATGTTCGCTCTTTTTTCTTTTTTTTTATATATATAATCGTTGTTTTGCCAGCTTTCGCGCTCAAAGCAATACACTATACTGCAGCGCATAGGGGGAAGAGGATCTGTGTGCGAAAGGGATTTGGGAATTGCCGGCTTTGGGCTCTCTCTCTCTCTCTCGTTGATTAATTTACCAAATCGGCCTTTAACAAGTGTCGGCTCTCTCGTTTCGCGAAATTAGCGGCAGCGGGAGCGATTATCATCCTAAATAACAGTAATGATCCCGAGACGAGCTAATAATACGCGGCGACGAAGCTCATAAATCACGGGCGCAAACTTCGAGCCGGCAAGAAATAAGCCCTCATCAGGCGGGCGCGGAGCGTAAGTGCGGAAAAGACGCAAAAAGGACAATCCATACGTAATGCGCGTAGCTTCTTCTCCTCTCACGTGAGCCTTCTTCACCCGCTACACGTACACGCGAGCTTACAGAGAAGAGGGCTCTAAAACGGTACACACAATGTAATTTTCATTTTGACGAGGCAATCGGGCTCGGCAACTTTCGCGGTGGCGGCTGCAGCAGCTCGTTCTCGCATAATTGCACACAAGCTTGCGGGAAAATTATGCTCGCGCAGCGCAAAACAAATCGTAAAGTGGCCATGCCGGCGCACAGTTGCGCGCGCGCGCAAGAGAGAGAGAGAGAGAGAGAGAGAGAGAGAGAGAGAAGAGTTGCTGGAGTGGAAGAGAGAGAGCGAGGCGATGAAGAGGGCGGAATATTCTCGGGGAGTAGTTTGCCGAGATAATTAAATGGCTTAACGATATAATAACCCCGCCACCGCCGCCGCTTGCTCAACCGGGCGAGATACACGTCCACACCTATATAGATACGGGAGAGCTGGGTATAATACAGGTGCGGTGAATTTATACAAGTATGTATACACAGCGCACGCGCCGCCGCCGCCGCCGACGCGCTTTTCGGTTATGTGATTACGCTCTGATATTGTTTGCATCGACTTTTCGGAAAATTAATACTCTCGATTATGAGCTTCCGTGCTATATCTTCTCTCGTAGCCGTTGTTATCGGCCGGTCCAGCTTCGTCGTCGGAGCGTTAATATATAATATACACGGACAGAGAGAAGAGGGGATCGCCGCGCGTAAAGGCTCGTCGATGCGCGAAGCGTAATTAGGTCCCCTCGCATTGCGCGGTGGAAGAATCGCGAGCCGTGTAATTCCTCCTCGATTATCGTGCGCGAGATAATTATGGACATTTTCGCCCCTATCTTTTCCCTCATTTTCCACGAATCCACGCAAGGCTCTGCGTTACGCGCGGGTCACGCTCGGTGATTCGTCGTTTTCTCGCCGTTTCCGTGAAGAATTTTCAAATGCTCGCTTTGTGCTATTATTCCAGCGTTCGGAGACTGTTATACACGAATTACGCCGAAAACGTATCGAGCCGCGCGAGTCACTTCCGGAAGCCGAGCTGCAGCGGCAGGAAAAACAACACCTGGGAAGCGCTCGCGAGGCTTAATTCCCTGCACTGCACGCGTCTCACTTACCCCGGAATTTCAGAAGTGGGGCCGCGTTCGTCGGTTAACCCTGGACGGCATCTTGCGGCACGATTCTCGAGATGTATGTGCTGCACACGTGCATACGCGTTTCGCTGATTTCTTGGTTCGATTGCGCGATGGCGAGGATTTATTGTCATACGCGCCGAGAGATTGGCTGTTGCGGAATTCGAAGGCTGGATGGGGTGATAATCGCCGGCGCGCGTTTCATCATTGTCGAGGTGAAGAGGAGGAGGAGAGTATAATCGATGGTTTTCCTTTTTGCCGGCATGAGCTGCTGCTCGGGTATAATTTGCCGCTTTATTCAACTTTAATTAATCAGATTTCGCACTGCGCTACTAATTATCAGATCCACCGCGTTTAATTAAGAATCTATACACTTTGAGAAATAAAACTCTGTCGACTGCGGCGCTCGGAGATCTAATTAACGCTAATTGATAATAAACCGACAGCACCGCGTTGCATGTAGCGCTAATTTAAAATCTCAGCCGTGTATGCGAAAAAAAAAATAGCCCAGCAAAAGCGAATCACCGGTACACACACATGCTGCACACAAAATGGCATATTCCTCTCGCAGCATCAGCCTCGGTGAATACATTTTTCATCGCAAGTCGTCGTCGTCGTCGGCAGCAGCAGCGCAACATCGCGCAAAGCACGCACGCATACATGCATAATGCAATGCAAAGGTGGTCTCGCGCATTCGCGGCATATAACGAGCATCACGTACACGTGCGCGTACACCCACACACGTATATACGGGGAAAAACAAAAGCTCCGCGGCGCATCAGACACCCGTTCCGCAAACTCCTCTCTCTCTCTCTCTCTCTCTCTCTCTCTCTCTCTCTCTCTCTCTCTCTCTCTCTCTCTCTCTCTCTCGGAAGAGAGAATATGCGATTAAGCCGTTTCCGCGACGTTAGCCTCCGCTCTCTTGGCATTAGTCGATGCGCGCCGGCGTGTTCTCTCTCCCTCTCTCCCTCGGAAGCAATTCCGCGCTCGCGCGATACAGGCGCTGGAATAAGTTCCACTTATTCGCTGAATGCGACGGCCCCAAGGGTATCTCTCTCCCCCTCCGCCTTCTCCTTCTGCCTCTTCGGTCGCGCAGAGCTGTATATATTTCCTAGTCGAGAAACTGCATCTTCGGAGAGAGAGAGCAGCCGAGATAAAGGAGAGAGAAAGAGAGAGAGAGAGAGAGAGAGAGAGAGAGAGAGAGAGAGAGAGAGAAATACGGAGTGGTTATAAAGTAGATAGCGGGTCGGCTCGGCAGGGAAAAAGAATGATTGTATGTGCCGCGGAATTTATATATTCGAATGAGTATTCCCCTTTCGTCTTCCTCCTTCTCGGCTCCTCTCTATTTCGCTCGTCCGCTAATTCAAATAAGATTTCGTTTGTCGAAATGAAATTTCGCTGCGTTAAGAGCTCCGGTCGGTTTTATACAATACGCGCGCGCGAAATTGCATCTGCGAGATGAAAAAGTAAACGCGGAAAGAGAATTTCGCGAGTTCGGAATAACGAGATATTATATCGCTTAACGAGCTACCGAAGCAGATCGGCAATTAACGGCTCAATTTTAAGTCTATTATACGCTAAGCCACTACTGCAGTGACTGTTTTGTCTCTCGAGTCTTACGTAATTCTCGAATGGATCGGAAAAAGGCTAATGGACTTTCTTGAAACGCCGGTAAATTATTGCCGCACTTCATCAATCCGTTTCACAGCGACGAGAGAGAGAAAGGGTATATCGTCGAAGGGAAAAAAAACTCGGTATTAACCCAAGCGAAAATAAACAAGTCGCTTTATAACCGCTACTCGCAACAAGGCGCTGAGAGAGAAAAGCGAAGACGAAGCAAGCAAAAATGGGAAGAGATCCAATTGGTAGAGGAGAGGGAAAGGGATGGAAGGCTTTCTGGCGAGCGCCTGCAGCTGGACTGGCTCTCTCACTCTGTGAATCTCGTTTTTCCGAGTTGAGTTTTCTTCCCGCCGCTAAAGGCAGAGAGAAGAAAAAGCCAGTATAGGAGACAGATAGACAGACAGAGACGGATATACAGCGCGCGGAAAGGACGAAAGAGAGAGAGAGAGAGAGGGAGGATGTGGAAAATACACGCGCGAGGCGAGTGACACCGCGATTCAGCGAGAGGGAGCTCATTGTGCTGCTTGTGTTTATTTGTTGTCTCTCCACTGCACCAGGAAGGATATTTATGGATGGGAAAACGTCCCGAGGGTTACAGCTGCTGTGTGAAAAGTTACGACGTTGATCGTTCGTTTTAAAAAACTCAATAAAATCGATCCCATGAATACAGGTTTACCCCGCCGGCGCCGCTGAGGAAAAAAAAAACAGATTCGGGTCAAAGGTTGAGAAAGACGGGACGGAGATAGGACGAGGAGAAACCTCATAATCCTGCTAAGGATTTGCCGCACGTAGGCGACGTCGTCGTCGCGCGCGCGGATTCCAGCTATATAGACACGATCTCGCTCGCGCGAAGTTCCAGCTTGCTATTTGTCTGTCTCCGTCTCTCGCCGCCCCCGTCACTGTCAGCGCCAAGAAAGAGAGGGAGAGAGAGAGAGAGAGACGGAGTCAGTCGGAGCAGCAGCAGCAGCCGCGGGGGTAAAGGAATGCTGATTAGTCGGTGCTTCTGCGCCATAACACTATAACTTATCCGAGCGCATGAGCGAAGGAAGGAAAGGGAAGATTGCGAGAGACGAGGATTATATATACCGGGAGCTGAGAGAGGGAGCAAGACTGCTCCCCGCTATCTGTCCTTATCAATTCCACTTCGTGTTCCTCGGCGAGCTGCCGGCGCTTCTGTTGGGAGGATAAGAGCCGTGCGCTCGCTCGCGCGGCTGTGGGAGGGAAAGGAGCGAGCGAGCAAGAGAGAGAGAGAGAGAGAGAACGGAAGGAGGAAGAGAGGCGGAAGACGATGCGGTGGGCTGAGGAAAGCCGGCGGCTTAATAGGGAGGAAATTGAGTGCTCGAGCAATATTGAAGGAGGATTCGGGATTCGGGGGTTGAGGGGGATCTCCCCTCCCCCCTCTCTCTCTCTCTCTCTCTCTTGCCAGCTCCTTCTGAATCGGGTACAAGAGAGATAGAACGTATCCGTCTGCGTCCGCTTTCGAATTCCTCGAGCGTGCGCGTCTACTGCTGCTGCTGCTTCCTAATACCCCCCGCACTACCGCCGCCGCCACCGAGCAGCTCAACGCGATCAGCGGTTCTCAATCGCGCCAAGTACCCTAACTATATTTCGCCAGCGTAATACACGTGGGAAGAGCAGCAGCAGCAGCCGCGGTGAATACACAAGCCGCTCCTGCGCCCGCACACACACACACACACACGCACTCACTGCACGTACGGGTATACGGAGTGTAGCACTGCAGCTCGAATCTCCTTGTTTTAGCTGGTCTAGACGTCGTCAACGACGGCTGGAAGCCGATAGATGTGTCGAGAGGTATATCAGATGGGAATTATTGACTTTGAGAGGGCGTGTCGTGTGTTGCACACACGGGGCAGACGTGATTCGGCAATTGCTCGAGGTGTCGACGCGTGAGTCGCTGCTAATTTAATGGAAAACCGACCTGGAAAGGATTTCGATCGCGGCAGCGCTTGTAACACGCTCCGGCCGTTCGATGTATGCAAATGAGTCGGGGATTTCGGTTTTATTATGCCGTTGCTGCAATTTCGTTCGGGTGTTGTATGAAAAATTCGATTATCGCCCGATACGCGCGCGCGGTATTTCGAAAATATCGTAAAATTTTACAATCGACAGCGGATATGCTTTTTTTTTTTCATTTTATCGCTTCGGCGCGTACCGCGAATCGATTGAATTATTCGGCGCACGTTCGAGACGCTAAATATATCGACGTTGAACGGACAGCTATGATCCCTCATTGTGTATAATGCGCATCAGATATCCGCAGCAGATTGGGGTGAAATTGACAATCGAATTCGATATACATTCGCGGCTGCAGTGAGAGAGATAGAGCAGCTGTGCGTATAGAGGGAAGGGGATGGGCAGATACACGTATGTTGCGTGATTGATATACTCACTCCAATGATTGCGTTGAGCTCGGTCATGGTGACTTGCTTTGCCCTGTCGACGGCCGTCGCGACTTGCTGCTGATGCTCCTGCGAGAGAAACGGCAGGATCTGCGCGATGATGGCGTTCAGCCTCTTCGCTATTTCCGTCTGCAATCAGAGAAACGACAAATTAGTCCCAAGCTCTCGGTCGCACGGTCTCCCGAGAAATTTATGCTACACATACATTGTAGCTGACGTGTATGTGAGCGAAGGGTACAGTTAGCTGTGTTTAACCATTAAATTAGTTTCGGTGTTGAGGAGGCAGGATTGTTCAGAAAGCTACTCGATGATTTTTTCAATTAAAATTATTATGCCGTTTTGTTTATACCAGAACACTGAATACGCCGACTGAAGCAGTCATAGCGTTCGGCACTATATCTAGCCTCGGCTCTCGGATTAAGCTGAAAGGAAATGGAAAAGTGCCTGTGGACCACCTATCGTCGCTTGCCAAGAACTGCGGGAGTAAGCCGGCCAGTCCAAAACTATCTTGTTTTGAGCGCAGCTTTCAAAGTTTCAAAATTTCCACCTTATACGAATCGCTGTATAAAACCTCCAAGTACACGGCATCGCTGCAGACAGTGTGGCCGCGTATCAGAGGGGTCGTGTTTACGACGCTTCGGAAGTGCCCGAGGCTGCGACACAACGTTCTGACGCAGAAATTGAATTAAATTTACGCGCTCGCGGCGGTTCAATCATGCGGCGGAAAGCGAGTTTGATTGACCCACTATATGTACCGCATACGCAGCCGCTCTGCTGAGGCAGAAATATTTTCCCAGTCGTTTCCAATCAGCGACAAGGGAAAAATATAAAATCGCGCAAAATACACGACGCTGTAGGGGTGTCGTGTTTTTCCGAAAGCCCGCGCGCGCGCGAACGTCTAGATGGAAAAAAACACACGTGTTTGCGGGAGGCTGCGCGGAAAAACATGCGGACGATGAAGACGCGTGCTCTTGAATTATTGTATGGAATGGATATTTTCATACGGTTTTTTTAATTCTAATAGAATCGAACGCGAAATTACCGATATTGAATTATAACCGTGCGATAAATACACCACTCGGGTAATAAATCAATACGCAGTCACACGCGCGACGTCGTATACTCTATACCCGAGCAGTCGATAAATCTCGAAACGACCTGCAGAGCAGCGCATTAATCTCGAGACAGATATGGACGTATACTCGTTACAAATAATCGAGTAAGGGGTCTAAAAATATCCATCCGCGAAACAAAAACAAACTCCGCACACGCTCAACAAGCACGTAAACAACAACACACTCGCAACCGAGAGCTAAATCTCCGCGGCTGAGAAAAATCTCTCTCCCGAGTAAGTCACGTACCGGCGCGCGAGTTCGTTATACCCGCCGAGTCTAATTCAGTTAACGTCTTTTTTGCCTCTCTCGCTCCCGCTCGCATTATCGACTCGATATCGCGGCGCGGCGGCCGCGGACATAAATCCGATAAGTAGAATTAATCGCGCGCTTTAGCAGGAAGCAGTTTAACGCCTCGTGTTTCGCCGCGAGTAGCGCGCGATGTTAATCTATTCGGCGCGCCACTCTATTTATACGCATTGATTTACGTCCATTACGCGGTATATGCATGCGCGCCGGAGTAGAGAGAGAGAGAGAGAGAGAGAGAGAGAGAGAGAGAGAGAGAGAGAGAGAGAGAGAGAGAGAGAGAGAGAGAGTGAGGAGGTGTAAATACGCGCGTTCCGCACGTGCGCGCGCGTACATATAAGCAGGCCTTTCACTGCGCAGCGTATATTCCGCGTTGAAAGTCATCGGTGCGGCTTTTGACGATTCTCTTGCAAAAATTATCACATGGCTGACTTTGGAAAAGTTTCGCTCGGGCGCATAAATCTCGGAGATATACGTATATAATGGCCGGAGAAATTGAATTTCAAACAGTTTTGTCAGATTCGCAGGAGGGCGACTTTTCACGAGCGATTCGCTTTTGGCACGATCAGTACAAGAGAGCTGCGGTGCAGCGGCGCGTATCTATGCTAATTGAAATATCGCCGAGACTTTTGGCTTAACTCCGGCGGTCGGGTATATGCGCCAAGACGATGTATTTAGTAATTGATCGCGTAGAGAAATACGAACGCGGTGCGTCGATATGTTCCGAGGATATGAGATCCATGACTGATTTTACGTTCGAGTTTCGTAAGTGACGTTCGATTGCGCAGAGTTGCCGCGACGCGACGAAACGGAGAAACAGGGGAATATAAAAATTCAATGCCCCGAGCTCGCTTTCGGGGAAAAAGGAGATGAGATGTGTGCGGGGAGAAGGCATCTTGGCATATAAATTCAGAGAGCTCGCGCGCGCCGGGAGGAGAGAAATATCTCCGGCTTTATTTCTATTTGGCTTTTTATTCGATCGCGGCGCTCTCGTTACACCCCCAGCGGAAAAAGAAGAAAAAGCGAGGATCCCGAAGTGGAAGAACATAAACACCGCTCGTGCACTTGTCGCGAGGAAGGGACAGAGAGAGGGTGGGGGATGGTATATAACGACATTGCAGCAGCTGCGGCGGCGACGGCATCGAGGGATCAGCGCCCCCCGCCCGGAAAAGTTCGGCCATTTCGTTTAGTTCACCGGAAAAGTCGCGCGCTGCGCTTGCGTCGAGTGCTGAATTGCGGCGCGCACCGTGAAAAGCCCTCGCTCTCTCGCCGGGCCATTCATTATTTTCTTGGTTACCTCTCACCCGGGGAAAACTTCTCGGCAACGCAATTACGCCGCATAGCGTCGTCCTTTTTTCTCGGCGCTGCTGCTGCTGCTACCCTTTTACTACAATTTCCCACGCCGCTAGAGGTCGCTCTCTCTCTCTCTCTCTCACTCTCTTTTTATCTCTCGGCCGTTCGCTTTCGCTCAGTCGTTCCATCTCTCATTCGGCGATTTCTCTATCCTGACCTTTTTCCACCGAGGCAGCGCTGCTGCCTCTCCTATTTGCGCTCCGTCTCTCTTTCTCTCTCAGACATTTAATCACCCATTCTCCTTCTCTCTATACTCTTTCTATCTCTCCCCCTCACTCGCGCGGCAATTTCAGCCTGTCGTTTCTGCTCCCTCGACTCTATCTCTCCTCCTTTTCCAGCTGGCTGCTAGGTGCCGGCATATCTCTACCCCTTTTCTCGCGCGACGCCGCCGGATGGCTCGACTCATTTTCGCGTACGTTATAATTAGTGGCTTAATGACTGCCACTCGCGGACGAGGGCGACGGGTAATTAAAACAACAACTCCCTCGCTCTCTTCCTTCCTTCCTTCTCGCTCTCGAGTGCGCGGCCGTGTCCGATTTGCCGCTCGGTCTACTTCTTTCTTTTTCTCGCTCTAGCTTATTGTCTTCTTCTCTCGGGACCTTGGGATTCAACGTTCGTTACACGTAAACTCCTTCCCGGCGTCTGTCTCAATTTCGCGAATTCGCGTGCGCCGTTAAACGGAGCATCCCTCATACTCGACGGGACTCCGACAAACGACGTTGCAAAAAATACAAGCCCCTCGAAACAATCCGGCTAAAATCGCACGACGACTCCTAGCAAGCAAGCGAGCGAGCGTATCTCGCTGGGCAATTTACCAAATGGAAGGGAAAACTCGGAAAGAGTAGTAGCAAGCAAAAAGGAAGCATGAGAAGAGTAAACGAGAGGCGGACGGCAGCCAAAGCATCCGAGGGCCATATCTTATACCTATATACAGCTCCGAGAGCGAAGCGAGGCGTCAGAGGATCGAATAAATATCGCATCGCTACATCGCGTACTCGCGCGATTCCCTCTTTCTCTCGACTTACGTAAACGGATACGCGCCTATACAATGCTCGCGCATAATTCTCTCCCGCTGCCGCTGCTGCTTCTTGTCGCCAAAGAGCCGAAGGAATTAATCTTCGAGGAGAGAGTAAGAGGAGCCACCAGCCACCGCGGGATTCTTCTCGTGGGCCGAGAGTCGTTACTCAAGATCCGTGCGGGCAAAAGTCCTCCGGAACGTGCGGCGAAAGAGGGTTTGAGGGATAAGAGCCGCGGGAGTTATGCGCGTCTAATGCTGATGAGATTGCGAGGGGGATTTTCGCGGTAATTGTTTGATGGATACTCGGCTCAACTCGTTTGTGTTTCCGTGGCGCGCGAGGATATCATAGATTCGAATTGAAAATATTCCGTCTCGCAATTTCAAATTCAACACCGCGCGAGCGAAAAAAAGCTCATCCCTCGGATGAAAAAAAAGTCGGAAAACCCGTGCGAATAAAAAGACGTCATCATGTATAGCGAAAAAAAGAATAAAGAAGAAGTGCGACCCTGCAGCGAGCGCGGCGTGCTATGAAAATGCAAAGCGCCCAAGTGGAGCTCGCGCGAGCGCGCGCTTGCACCGATAAAATTCTTCGCCTGTAAAGCGCCGACGTGAACCGAATGCCTTCGCTGCAGCGACTTCGTCGCGCTGCAGCACACGACTACTACCACTACAACTCCCTCTTTTCCCCAGATACTCCGATAATCCGATACGCCGGGCGCAGCAGCAGCAGCAGTAGCTCGAATCCCGCCGCGGCTCGTATAAACGAACGAACTGTAACCCCCCCCCTTCTCTCTCCGCCCTTTTTCAGCTTGGGACAAAGTCGCGCGTGATGTATCTCTCTCTCTCTCTTGCGATTTTTCTCTGTCGTACACGCTCTGCAGCGGCAGCGAGAAGCTTTATTGAGATTTCTTTGGGCTCCGGCGCGCGCGAGATGCTTTATGAATAGTAAAAAAGTCGTGGCGCAGCGGGGAAAAAGCGCCGCCGGCTTTTTATTACACCGCGCGAGAGCTTTTTTATTGTGTACATCTCGCCGCTCTGCAGCAGCTCGAAAAATGAAAACGGGCCTCTTGATTAATGCGCGCCAGTCGAGTTCGTTAGGTATGCGCGCGTGGCGCTAATTAATCGCTCGCTCTCTGTACCGTGGCGTATAACGTGTCTCCTATCCGCCGCAGCGCGAGCTTTTCGAAGCCGACGAGTAATTTTTTTTTTCTATCCAACGTTGTACGTTTTTTTTTATTCCCACTACTATCAGGGCTGATTGGCTGGTAATTGAAAGGGAGCGACTGTAATGCGTAGTTGGGAGAGATAATTCGATTTCGCGTAATCCCATTATTTTTTCGCTGCAGCTGCTCTGCGGAGAGCCGAATTACGCGCAGCGGCCGGTCGTCGGCCTGAAAGAATCGTAAAGCAGCCTCGCGTTCATTTGCATCGCCGGCTTTAATTGAATTAATTCTATCGCGAAATTGGATTGCCCGACACAGGAGCGATTCTTGAAGCGAAGCGTGCGTAAGACTGCTATAAAATTCACACCGGCGCGATTATGCTCGATGGCGTAAAAAAGCAAAGTATACAAAAACACGTACTCGCATCGGTGGAGAGTGTAGAGCGGGCGAAAAATATTCTCGAAAAATATGCTCTCTCTCGCACGGCAGGCTCATCCGGGCGGGGCGCGGCATGCATAACCAGATAAATCCCGCAGTACGGAGAGCAGCGTGGCAGAGCGGGACATTTAAAAAAATGACCCATTGTTCGCGCAGCGGCGCGCGAATATTCAACTATGGAGCGACGGCGTATAACTCCCGCTCCTGCGCAGCTCTGTCAGAGTTATGATCGACGGCCGCTCGCGCAATTGTGGAGGTTCGGTGTACCGAAAATTGCTCGTATAAATATTAAAGTTGGCGTAGAGGCGGCAGCTCTCTCTCTCTCTCTCTCTCTCTCTCTCGCATTGTCGCTCGGCTAATTTTCCACGGCAAGCGAGCGCAGCGGTTGCAATTTTACGCGTCCGCACTTTCAATGGACCGCGAATACCGCGCTATCTCTCTCTTGTCCTCTCCCGCTCGTCGTGTCAGTCACGCAACCGCGCGTCTGTGTTTTCATTTGTAAATATTCGTATCGTTTATGTGACCGCGCGCCCGTCGCGCTAACAAAGGGATACGCGCCCCCCCCCCTCCCTCTCTCGCTGCGAATGTGTACATATTGTAAATAAATTTGTGTGCAGCAGCGCGGCGGCCGACGACTACTGCTTATACATGCATTTCGCTTCCACGTACACGTACGAGTATAGCGCGCGAAAACGCGTCCGTGTATAATTTCGCAGCCGAGCGACGATAATTGAAAACTGCCGGCTCTCGAGAGCGCGGGCGGGCGGTAGCCGGCACATGATCAGCGAAATTGAACGTTTCGCCGGCGGGGAATCACGCGCTTCGATAACGTTAATACGGCTGCTGTACAGTTTTGGTATGCGCGATGCACCGCGCAATTTTTAGGCCGGCATTAATGCGATTGCTCGCGAGCGCTAATGCGATTCAATCGCGTATAATCACGTTATTTTGCGTTATCTGCTGCAGTCTGTAGAGTATATGTATATGGCGAGCGACGCGCCGCGGCTGCGCGCGTGTGGGTATATAATGAGAACGGAATAAATTGAAACAATGGCGCGGCGCATAATTGTACTGATTGTTTGGGAGCTGGGTTAAGTGTACAAAGCGGTTTGGCAGCGGGGCTTATATACGCTTTATTGTTAATCAACTATCTATTATTCCCGCCGCCGACGACGAGCTGCTATTTAACATTGTTCGTTGCATTGTGTATAGATTGTATGGGATATCGTGGGCGTTTATTTTCCGTTCGCTCTCGCATATCGATATTCCAATAATATATATATCAAAGACGTTTATGGGAGCATTAGCGCGCCGACTACGCTACTGTGCGCCCTGGAGAGCTGCACAATTACCAATGGGAGCTATATACAGCGAGGGCGAAAGTAAAGTAGTCTGGAGAGCAGGCAGCGTCGCCGCTGCGGAAGATTGTGGAGAGGAGAAGAGTCCGAGGATAAGTGGTCCTTCACACAGCCGCCTGCGAGAGGCGGAGGCGGCGGCAAGAGGGGGGAGGGTTATACGCTGCCGCCGCCGCCGAGTATTTGACAGACGGCGAAAGATCGGGATGTTTGGATGTTTGAACTTGGGAGTGCTGCGTCAGCACTCGAGAGAGTCGTCGAGTGCGCGCGCTCTCGCTCTATCTCTCTATTTTTCAGCCCCTCTCTTCTCGTCTCTTCTCTCTTTTTTCACCCGGCCGCATCCGCACTGCGTTCTCGAGAGCGCGAATATATAATAGTCGGTCGCGAGGGACACGAGTGGGATATTGCGATTTTCGGCGATATATAGAGCTTCTCTTTTTCAGACGGGCTCCGAGCTTTTGTTCGTCAAGCGAGCGATATCTTTTCTCTCTCGCGATTATATAGTCGATTTCGCTCGCTCGAGAGAGAAAGAGAGACAGAGAAAGAAATGTATACCAGCGAACCCGCGACGTAGGAAACAATTCAGAGTGAGGGAGAGGCGGCGGCGAGCGAATTCGTATTAATAAAAAAAGCCAAGCCGTCCATAAAATCCAGCGACTTTTATACCCGCCCAGCAGTTTACAAAGCTCCCGCGAGCAAATGCCCGCAATAAATTCCAGCTGCTGCTCTGGCGCGAGCGCCGAGAGAGAGAGAGAAAGAGTGTATACTATATTCAAGCTCTCTCTCTCTCTCTCTCTCTCTCTCTCTCTCTCTCTCTCTCTCTC
>QLSS01000091.1:264788-278797 GCA_024372645.1 Trichomalopsis sarcophagae
TCTCTCTCTCTCTCTCTCTCTCTCTCTCTCTCTCTCTCTCTCTCTCTGCGTTAATCCGGCGTGTTTAACAGTCGAGCCATTTGTCGGGTGAATATTTCAAAAAGCCTCTACTTCCACCTCTCTGTCCCAGGCAAAGACGCGACGACGTTGTAAATTAAATCAAGCATTGTCATCCACTCGAACGGTGCAATAGCAACGACGAAAAGAATCGATGCGGTAATAAGAGACGAAAGGATCAAAACCATCCCTCTCGAGTGATGCAGCCGGTGCATCGCTCGCTCGCGCACAAGGGTCGGTCGAGGCTGCTGCTGTACACAGAGGCGCGAGCAAAACAACGAAATCGAATCATTCGCGGTGGCTGGCGATATTTTTCATGCGTGAATTTTCCGGATCCGTGAACCTCGCGCCCCGTGCGCGACCTGCCTCTCGTTTTTTCCACGTGTACGTGTATAACACACACACACACACACACAGAGGCGAGGCGGAATTGGCGCTTTTGCAAATTTACACGCGCGCGAGCTCGCGGACGCGTTTATTCCGGGCGTGTATAATCAGTCATGCGCCGGCGCTCTGTTATATGCAAAACTGATATGTTCATTGATTATGGAGAGCCAGCGGGGCAGATCCGCTTATCGGAAATCATTCGGTCGCGCGCGAGATCGTTTAGCCGTGTTTTTTCCCCGGCGCGCTCTGTATGCTTTTTGTCTCGCGCGTTATAGGCCCCTTTGTGCATGTAACGTGCTGGATTTCGCGCGTTTTTCCTCTCTGCAAGCCGCTCGCCGTATGAGCTATGAATAAATTTGCAGCGGCGCGACTCGTTCTCGTATCGATTTTTCGAGTTAACGCGAGAGAGAATTTTTCACTATCCTCGTCGTACGTGGGATAATTTCAGCTTGTTCGAAACTGAATGAGCCGTTTAGCAATCATTGAAAACGTCATTTTGCTCACTGAATTAGTGCAACGAGCGACCTTTTTCCACGCCCAATCAAAACAAACGCAAAGCCATCCAGACACACTGCTAATGGCGAGCCATTCTGCGTCACAGGCTGGTCAAACGCGCGCCGCTGTCACCCACGCATTATTCAAAACACGCGATTGTTTTTCAGTCGCTTCTCGAGCGCGGGATACTCTTTTTCGCTCCTCTCTGTGCGCGCACCTATGAATGCTGCAGTCGCTTTGTTTTTTCAGCGCAATTATGCTCGCGAGAGAGGGGGCTGCGCGACGCTGGCCAAATATTATTTTTCGAATGATTGCCGAGCTCTGTGTGTAATTTTTCCTTTTGACCGAATCGACGAGTTTTCTGTTTGTTCCGCTTTGATGGCACGGCCGAATTGTCCGCGTACGCATAAACGCTTGATATTTATCAACGATTGTGCGCACGGATGATTCAAGTATCTCTCTCACGGATTAGTCGAGAGTTCAGTGTGTTGATACGCGGTGGTGCCTGGTGTTGACCGTTTCATTATAATACAGTCGTACAATGAAAGAAACGGATTTCGTATCCGAGCAAGTACTTTTTATAATGACAAAAACCTTTCTAAACACGAGTTTGTATACGCGGTACCATTTACAGAGCGCGGGCGAAAAATCTCCCCCCGAGTCTTGCTCTCGTATAGCCAGTCAAATAAATTTCATCCAAAATCAATTCGCACACGCGATATCTGGCGGAGCACACAACAAAACTCCGAATAGAGCCGGAGCGGAGCGTATGGCATCGCGCACAGATCGCCCCCCTATTTCTCCCTCTCGGATCTCGAACCGACGTATTATTCCACTCCCGCGCGGCCCCCGCGTGCAAAAAGATATACGGAAATAGAGTAAAGCGGCTTTGGTTAAACAAAAAACGTACGCTACTCTCTCATTCAATGAAAAAATCGAAGCGCGACTGCAGTACAACTCACAGCGAAACAAAACGAAACGATATACTGAGAGCAAAAAAATATACAGCCCGTTCAAATAATATTGCATTTCTCGTTTCGACGTATCTTCCCCGAACAGCAGCGTAGCACATAACTTTCGCGTGTATAACGCGTCACGGTAGTAGCAGCAGCTTCGCGTCGATATCGCGCGCGCGAGCGACGGCTGAATTCTGAAATACGGCGGCGGCGCACAAATCTCCGGGCGATTTATAGAGTGCGCCGCTGGACACGCGAAAAAAAACGCATCGAAAAATCTGCTGCGCGGACGTACACGTATCCTTGCGAGAGAGAGAGCGAGAGAGAGAGAAAGCGAATAGGGCGCCGTCGGGCTGAAAAATAAAAACGCCGGCCGCGTATACGGCTGAGGGAACGTTAACAATCTCGCGAGAGGGATACGCGTAGGTTCGATATATTTTTTGGCCTGTACTACTGCTTTGTGGATATTTCGAAACTTTTATTTGTGAATACTTTTTGCGATCGGATTTCCCGAGATTCTCCCTATCTCACGGTGATTTTCTCGTACACAGGCGCTACCTGGAGCTTTCAACAATAAAAATTCTCGTTCCCCTGTAACGATACAAATCGATATACACTCCGCCGTCCGAAAAAGTCGTCGAATCACCCATAAATGCAAGCTCCCTCCCCAGCTGCAACGGCAGATCACAAATCCGTCCGGTCAACGTTTTCCCGAGGCTGCCCTCCCCCGACTCCAGAGAGAACGAGAGCAATCGAACACACACACACACACACACACACGTCGCCGGCCTCTCGACTTTTTCAAGTCGTGTTTGTCGGCGCGCACAGCAGCTTTGTCTCTGCTTGTTTTTCCGGCCCCTGCGCACAGATCCGATTTGCGATTCGAGAGGAGAGCCGGCGGCGCGTCCGGTCAGAAAAATAGGGAGGAGGCCGTACACCGACGATATCGTAGAAAGGGCGCGACTGCTAAATATTCAATAAACGCGCGCGTTATTCTCATCACGTCGCCGCGCGACGACGAGCTTTTTCCCCACAGCCCTCGTCGATTACTGCGCTTCACGGCTTTTGTTTCGTTTTGTTGTTCGCGCCGTCGAGGCGAAATTATACGCGCTGCAGCTCTAATCGACGAGAATTCCGCGGCGGCAGCAGGTGCGTAATTGGTCGTTGGAAAAATTTACGTCGCAAAGAAACAAACTGCGAAAAATACGCGGACTCGAGCGCGTGCGCAAGTGAGAGAAAGAGAGAAACTTTCATTTCCCCGTCGTCTCAATCCATATCTTACATCCCGACGCTCTCCGCCTCTGCATTATGTAGCAGAAGCGAAAAGCGCCGGGCGTAAAAAAGAAGCGCAAAGTAAAGTCGGCATAAAGAAGAAGGAGGAGGAAAGGAAAGCTGCAGAAGCAGCAGCAGCGAGAGAGAGAGAGAGAGAGAGAGAGAGAGAGAGAGAGAGAAAGCCGGCGGCGCTGTTTATCCCCCAGGATTACAAGTCGAGACTCTGCATCCATATTCTGTAATTTGCTCGCTCTCTCTCCCTCTCTCTGCTTCTCAAGGCAGACTTTTCTCTCCTTTCCGAGGAAGGAAGATCCTCTTTTCGCCGCCGCAAACTCTCTCCCTTGCACACAGCTCTTTTATTTATATATCTCGCGGCGGCGTCTCGCTTCGCGGTTCCTTCCTCCTTTCTTTTATTCCGCCCGTATCTCTTTTTCTCTCTCTTTCTCCCGCTTTCTCCGCTCTGCGGCACGAAGGGGCGAGAGAAGTCACTCCTGCTGCCTCCTTGAATTATTCCGTTAAGTTCTCTCCGGACGCGAACTCTCGCGCGCCTTTTGCACCCCTCGCAAGTCGCAACCCGGAGAATTAAAGAGTGTTTTTCTCTCTCCTTTGTCGAGAGGATCGTACGCGCGCGAAGTTTATAGACAAAAAGAGCAGGCTATAATTTTTTCATATGTATGTACCGAGCCTATACTCTCTTTAAAAATCAAAATAGCCGCGACGCGGCGCACAAAGCGCAATATATGGCGCCCGAATCCGAAATTCCTTCCCATAAAATTTATTCCGACACCAGGCATATTTCTCTCTGCTGCCGAAAATACCGATTGAAGCCGCACGCGCGCGAGCGCTGACGCGGCGCGAAATTCAAATCGAGCGCACACCGCGCGCCGATAAATATGTATGACGCGGTCGTCGGGGGCGGCGCGCCGGCAGCTCCGACTCTCCCTCCGATACATCGCGGCCCTTATTTCAAGACTCGCCGCGGCAGCCTTTTTTTCCCTTTCGCCTCTATCGTGAAAAGCTCGACGTGTCTCTTTCTCCCTCTCGGTGTTTGCTCGATAAGCTCGAGGTTGTACAGGTTGTACGGCGGACGTGTGCTCGTGTGTTCGACCACGTCGTAAATTGCGAATCTCTTCGCGCCACGATCAAGAATGGGACACGAGAGGCGGCCACTAATTTAAGTAGTTGACGGCAGCGGATCAGAGCGATGAGGGCTTTAATCGATTCGCCCTTCCTCGTTTTCAAATAATTGAGAGCAGTTTCGCTGCACAGTATCTCTTCTTACTTCTCTTCATACTTTTTATTAGGCGCCACCTGTACAATAATCGCCGGGCGAGTATCGATTGCTCGGGCTTTTTCATTTTGAAAATAGCGCTATTACGCTTGGCTGTACACACCGCGCGCAGGAAATCATTAACGAAAACGGGTGTACAGTTACGGGGAAAGTAGGTCGTGCGTCTTGGACTGTACAATAATTTTTAAGCCAACTGGCAATTGGAAGCAGCGACTGCAGCGGTAAATAAATAACGCGCCATTGTGGGGGAGCAAAACCGAGGGAACGAAACGCGCGCCGTCGGGCAATAAAAACTGGACTTCAAAAGTAAGTGCAGCTCTCAACTCTGTGTTTTACTAGAAAATCCATACTAAAACCAAATATAACCTTGCGCGTAGTTAAAAAGCTCGTAAAAGCCGATACGAAAAATTTGCCGCTTATTTTCCGTCAAAGAAAATTATATTCGATTTTTATTCCCTCTCCCGAGTGTTTAAATTCCCGCTAGAGCTCTTCGAAAATATACTTAGAGCCAATATTCAGTTATACGTGGTATAGAGCGTAGTCTCGGCTCAGCCCTCGGCGCAGCTTTTACGATCGACACGTCGCTCCCGAGCGCCCGTAGCTCGCAACAATGAAACAACACGCGGCCCTTCCTAGCCGGCGAATTAAAAGCTCGTCGCGCCATTTGCATGTTATTACCTTGTTTACATATTTATTCAAGAAGCGCCGCCGTACGCGCGGCGCTTATTTCCTACTCCCTCTCCCTCGCTCTCACGCCGACGACGACGACGAGGCACAAGCGCGCGGAGAGCGAAATCATCCCCTAATCCGTGGCAAACTTCCTTCCCGGCCTTTAATATTAAATTAGGCTCCGGCTATGTATACAGCGTGAAAGGAAAGTTATACCGTATAGATGCTGGGGTGCAGAATGCTGCCGACCGGCGCTTTCACATAGGTGCCCCTGTGTATGGAGGCGGTGGACTTTATGCTGCGCCGATGCTCTCGGAAGATTATGGACGCGCACTCGAAATGAAGTGCGCGGGGCTGGTTTATACAGACGAGGTATGTATTTACGCTTTCTCGAATGAAAGGTGTGGACTGCATCGGGAGGTGATTACGCATTCACGATGTTATAAGCGTTTTTCAGTTCATGATATTTTCATTTTCGCGTTTTACAGCTCTCTTTTTAGAAGAATAAATTGTACCAACTGTCTAAAACGGCGTCAAATGGCATTGGGTAATAGTAAAATCAATATTAGGACAGAGTGGTGAGAGAACGTGTTGCAATTTGCATGTTTCACTCGGCGATCGATGAGTATTAATTTCAAACGAACCTTGTCACACTATGCACTGCGAATTTTTCGCATAGGCTCTCATATTTTACGAGTCGAGAGACCTTGTAACAGTCCATAATATGCAGACATAAAAATTGAATTTTTTCAAAAGTATACGCGTTATTTCGTTGGAATTCAACGCGAACGTAAACCTGAGGCTTTCTGAACGTTCATAGATGGGAAGAGTAATATAGCATAATTTTATGGGCAATCAATTTTTAATTGCGTGCCTTCGCCTTACCTGTTTGTGCATCTCGACGTTGAGGCCGTATGACATCTCGTAATACTGCAAAAAAATAGAGAGAACGTAATTAGACAACATTATGCGGAGTTTGCAAAGTCGTAATTGTCTTGTACGAAGCGAGTGATAAAAGTGATAATACGTATTTGAGTACTCATCATGCAAAGCTTCTACATTAAAAATTGTGTCATGCATATTTTACACTCCAAGTGTGTGTGTGTGTATTTTCATTTGTTTAGCACACACAGTCGTTAAAACAATTTACTCGAGCAATTTTAGCAAAACAACTCGCACAGCAAGCGTCGAATAAAAATACGCTCTCATTCCCAGAAACAAAGTCGTGCTACATACAGTACGTCCGGGAATGCGGAGTACATTTTTTTACACCACTGAAAAAATATTTTATTTTATTTTTCTTACAGCTGTTCCAACTCGACAGCGCGAAATAACAATCGCGCGAACGCGCGGCGGAAATTTCAAAAACCAGCGTCAACTAACTGCTTCATACACGGACTCGTCGAAAGCTCATCGTAGCGTGCGCCAATTGCGAATGGCGTGCAGTACGACGAAGTTCGTGCTAAACAATCGGCCAGTATCGCGCGACGCGGGCGTCGAAAGCTCGGGCGTGATAATCGAAATTCAATATCTGCAGGTGGAAGACAACCGCCTGACTGATACTCGATTATTGCAATCGCGCAACTTTTTCATAGGAAGGACGCCACGATTGTCGTGCGCTGCAGAGACGGATCGCGTGAGAGGTAGTAATAGAACGAGCTTGCAGGGAATCAATTATTGTGAGTTTCGCTTGTTGCTGAATTTGAAATATAAAAAAAAGTTTCTCAAAGTGCGCGACGTTATCCCGTCTGTGAGAACCTCATAGCGAGGACATTTGGGAAAGCCACAAAGTTCAACGAACCCCCCAAGCAGACAACTCGAAACTTTACTCGTTGCACATAATAAAAAGCCAAGACCCAGATCTTTCGAGGAGCGAACAGCCTATCAAACGGCGAAAAGCTCGGGCGCGCGAAATAGAATCGCCCCCGGAAGAAGAAAGTGCAGCATCTCTCCATAGAAAACTCGACGACTCGCGCAATCCCCCTCTTTCGCCCGTCGTCGTCGTCGTCGCAGATAGTGAATTCAGTGGATTTTAACGGTCCCGGGGCTCGCAGTCATTGGCCATAAAGCAACGAGCGTTGTGAACGGCGTTTACTGCCCGAGCGGCTCGTAAAACGAGCGAGAGAGAGAGAGAGAGAGGGAGCACCGCAAAAACCATATCCATACGGGCGGTCGAACGGCCTCGGCATATAATGAAAATGAATGGCAAAAAGAGGATTTCGAGGGGAGGACTGGCTGGCTGCAGCAGGTATAACACACTCACTGCAGCTAGTTAAACGCGACTAAGGTTTATTTCGCGCGATACTCTCCCGCGAATGTGTGCACTTGAATAAAATTGCTCGTTGCGGGGGAGTAGAAGATGCTCGCACGGTTCGCCGCGGTGTTGTCGACGTCAAGCAGCGTCGAGGATGACGAGTATTATAACAATGCGCGTATAACGACGTTGATTAATTTAATACTGGAAGGAATGACGCGCGTTTTGAATTTCTTGGCGAAGCTCAAACGAGAACGCGGAGCTGCGTATGGTAGGCAAATAAACTCGCTTGTATATTGACGTCTGCATTGAGCCTGAACGTTACTACTTGTTTACTGTGTATGGATATTGGCGAACGCGCCGCGCGCGAGGCTGCAGCTGTTTTACGACTGTTTTTCTGAATTCATTTTTTCCAATACTCCGAACGACGCGTAAATAACGCAGCATGAATTCTTCAAATCTCTCTCTCTCTCTCTCTCTCTCTCTCTCTCTCTCTCTCTCTCTCGACGAGTAGGTGTGCATGAAAAGTTTAGATTCGTCGCGAACTTGTTCGTGCTCTAATTACGTGAAAGCGGATATCCGAAATCACCGTCGCGACTATAATAAAAGAAACTCGCTTGCTCTCTCGAGTCGATATATCGGCCCGAAATTAGAACTTCCAATTTCATCGCGGGGAGCATTATACTCGCGGCGCGTCTATTTAAATCTTGACCGCTTAATGGCGATCGTCAATAAGCCGAGAAAATAGAAACGGACAGAGAGGGAGAGCGGAATTACCGACTATTAGCAGATCGTTCGAAGCGGAGAGCTGCCGCGCGGCGTATCCGGTGAAAAACCGTACGAAGAGACGTCTTCTTTGCTTTGCTCCTCGATTTTCTTACTGGCTTTAGCCCACTTCTGTTTGCCTTCTTGGAGATCTCTCTTTGCACTGCTGCTTCGTCGACTGTGATTACTCATTACTCTGCTGCCCCAGCTCGCTCTCCTCTAATATACGAGTGAAAAAAGCTAAATTGAAGTAACGGTGTACTAGCACGTGCGCGCGGCGGACAAATCGAAAACTACATTTCGGTTACTTACACGCAGGCGAGAAAAGGAAATCTGCTCTCGCGCGCGCGTTAATTGGCTTTTAATTAATGGACTCCGAAAAACCCGTGCTGGCTCTTGATTATACAGCCGCGCTCGCGCGATAAAGCAATGAGCGAGCGACCGAATTCCTCCTTGCAGCGGGTATTAAGCCGTGTGCTCGCGAGTGGTTAGTAATTTTCGCCGGAGCTTATCTTAACGGCGCGCGAAAGACTCGGCCGGCGCAGTTTGTCTCTCGGCGTTGTGGCGTATAACGACGCACAGAATTAAAGTTCGAAAACAATCCGAGACTAATCAGGTGTCTCGCAACTCCAGCGCTCTCCAGTGATGTATACAGGACAAGCTTGTCGACTCGCGCCTCCGCATATACCCCAGGGGAAGAGTATCGACTTTCGCGTCGTCCTCCTCGTCCTCGTCTCTCTGCTCTTCCTCCCGCAATAAACAAGATCGGCGCGCGCCGATAGGAATCGCCGATCGATATCTCGATAAAACGAGGAAGAGAGGAGCGACTGCCGCGGCCGAGTAATCAGAGCCGCGAGACTAATGGATCGGAGAGAGGCTTCTTCGAGCAAGTTTCTCGAGCGCGCGCACAAGATGCTTATCGGCAAGCTCTCCCCCTTCACCCCCCGCCTGTCTACCTCTCTTAGGTACTTCCTCGTCCTTCTTTTCTTCTGTTCTGTACAGCGGATCGTCCTTTATACAGTGCGGCGGGGGCGTTCGCTCGAGTGTCAAATTATTTATTCCCTCTTTACGCTGCGTTGCGGCAAACTTCCGAGGCGCGAACTATTATTTTAAAACTTTCAGAGCCGCCTGCGTATCGGGGGGACGTTGCACCGCGGAGACAAGAGGGATGTTCTTACGAGGAAAACTTCGAACATCGTCGTTCTTCTATTACTATTTTATAGATGGAAAACTAACCGAGACTAGAATCTCTGATAAAAACAGTCACGTGTGGAAGATCTCTGCTACTGCAGTCGCGCTAAATTGTTTAATTAAGAGGCATCTGGGCCGCAGTCGCGTCCCTTGTCTCCCTGACTTCTGTGGATACGCGTGTATGCTTGGGAGCGACTTGTTGCAGCTGGCTGCTCGCGCCCGTCCAACTTGCAAATTTCAACCCGGATTTCGCTACTATAACCCCACGTGTGCATGGATGTGCCCTCCTCGATTTAATCAGGAAAAACAGGCTTGTCCCGGAAGCAACGAAGTAGCTTTAAAGCTCATTATCTCGATTGCATCCCGAATCATCAAACAAAGTCTTTGATTTCACGAAATTCCAAAAGTTAATCCTCGAATTTCTCCGCCTCTCGCTCGAATGCCCGTACGACTCGAACTCGTTCACTTTCCGCAGCCCCCGAAGAAATAAACCGCGCTCGGAAGAAACGGAAGTAGCAAAGAGCGGCGGCTTTTTACGGGCCACTGCCGCCGCGCCTTTGAAAAACAGATCAGGCCTGTCTGGCTCTCGCGCTTTACCGCCACACACAATCTCCTTTGCGCTTTTACGGCCGCGGTCGGTATTTAATACACGGCCGCCACCGCCGACACGAGGAGCGGCGCGGCGGCACATCTTGCGGAAAACACTCGCGGGATTTTCGTAAAGGAAAAAGAAAGAGAGGGAGGGGGAGGGCTCGTAAAACTCGACGAGCTCGACAATTACATGAGCGAGTCGTAAAGGCCTGTAATACCCGCGGGCCTCGTCGCCTATATAAAGGCGCACTGGAGAGACTCTATGTAGCCCTTTCCTCTCGTACACGCTACCGTCTACGACTTTATGCGCGCGTGTGCGGCGAAACAAATCCAGGGTATGTGCGCGTGATGCGCGAGCGAGGGAGAGAAGAAGAAAGAGGATTGACAGAGCTCAAACTGCGCGGAAACAGCGAGGAAGAAGCTACGGATAGCTATAAACACATTGTTGCGTGGTGGTTGTCGCGCAGCTGTGGGGAATATTGCAAAGGAGCGTATAAACCCATTGTCGCGCGGGAGAAGGCACTTTGAATTACGAGCGCGGTGTGTGATCGTTTTTAATGAAAAGGGTGCTTGGAGGCTCGGGCTCTGTGGCTTCACAGTCGAGCTTAAATTAATAAAGCGTATAGAGTTTGAAATATGCGCGCGCGAGGCTTTTAGCGCGAACTCCGCAGTTAGCGAGAAAAAATTCCTGGCGACAAAGTCATCGCATCGACTCGGTACATTCGACACGTGGAAACCCAATATATGAGCCGTCCTACGCAAACATCAAACAATCGAGCTATATCAAGCCTCTTAATAACAAAACAAACGGCAGAGCTGTCCCTGTGTAAAAGTAACGTTAAACGCAGTATAAACATCGGCAACAGCTGCCCCCACTATCGGATTAAAGAATAACAACAACAGGCGATATTGAATCGTTCCCGAGAACGCCCGACCAGCGGAAACTCGATAGCCGTATGACGTAGCGATATACACAATATTATACGCGTTGCAGTGTATATCTCTATATAATAAAATAATGGCGGTAAAAATAACGCGGTACGCGCGTATAGAATAAATTTAAAAGGCGCGGCGGAGAGAAATCGCGAGAAGTGCCGCCGCCTGGCATCGCTAATGAAGACGCGAGTCGCGCAGGCGTGCAGTGTATACCTATAGATATGTACGTGTATACACATTGTATAATGAAAATCTACGAGGGAAAGCGACCGCGCCGGTGTGCATTCTATGCAAATCGCGAGAGCAGCGCGAGCGACTTCGCGCGCCCGTTTGTACAAAAGTTTGTAAACGAGCGATAGGAGAGAGAGAGAGAGAGAGAGAGAGAGAGAGAGAGAGAGAGAGAGAGAGAGAGAGAGAGAGAGAGAGAAGTGAGCTAGTTTGGTACGCTCCTGCTGCTGCCGACGCCGCCGTTCTGTGTTGGAGTGGATGTTGAGCACGAGGAAGAGGGAGACGAAAATAAAAGGTGCGAGAGAGGACTTGTTACGAGTTACGACGTTGTTCGGGGGCGAAGGTGCAGGCTCCGTCTTCTACGTATACTTGCGAGAGCTGTGATGGTTAATTAAGATTTTATGCGAGCGTACAACGTGGAAGTTTTCGTAGGGATTGAAATATTTCCGCGAAGACTTGAGTCTTCTTTTTTCTTCACGCAATGCTACGGTGTCTCGATCTTGATGTTTGAATCGCGCGGTTTGAAACAATCGAAGAGATTTTCTCTCGAGATAGCGGATAATTAAATTTAATAATAATGCAGCAGCAGTATAGGGCTATTCTTCTTGATAACAATGGTAATCGTTTACGGAGGTGTCAGAACACGGTGCTGTTCGTTGCTAAATCATCGAAGATTACCCAACGCATTTTATTAGCAGACGACATCGGGTTTGCGAGAATATTTAATCCGACGATCTTTGTTCCTCAATTTTCCAATAAGCGCACTGTACGTAGCATTACTTTATTAGCCGGTATGACTCAACCATCTTCGCACTCCCAAAGCGCGTATGATAACGAATTTTCTCGAACACGTTCGCCAACACCTTGATTAACTGAGTCATACTCTACACGGCGGTTTCGATGTTCCTTGGCACTAACGACTCGCTACTAAATATACACACACACCGAATGGGAAAGAGATACACACAAAAGTATACATAATGTGAACATGTCGTGAGAAGAATAAGAGATATAAGCTGTGAGAGAAAAAGAGAAAACGTGTTCAAGTACTCACCATTACGTAGTGGCGCTGCATCTCGGATTTCTCCTGGGCAAGCTTTTCCAGCTCCAACTTAATACTGTACAGAACAAGCAAGGAGAACGCATGTGTAAGCTAAATATTATTATGTGCAGGCGAGAGGCAATCAGAAGCTTTGTGCGCCGAGAAAAAATGCCATTCGGGCAATTATCATCGGTAAAACAGAATAGCCATACACATTTTTTCTCGGCGTGGACACAAGTGGTGGGGCTAAATATTAATCGAACCTCCTGTTACCGCCTTCCACTACGCCAATCGCATCGGTAAACAGAATGTGGCTCTGTGACGGCTATTGTTTGTTAATCGCTTGTGTGGAAAGGCGAGTCGTGAGAAGCGACACACCTTTTTCACGTCGCGCGGAAAAGCGACTCTGCTGGCGAGCATTATACATGCTCGATGCGGTCTCCTTCTGTGTACTTTGACGGAGGCTTCGTGACGAACAGTAGTTGACTTAATACCGCGGCGGCAGCCTGGCCCATTCGACTCACTTGTGATCGATAGATATTAAAAGCGAAAAGTTTTCCGTGTTTGCGGAATGCCTCGCGGAATGCTCAAGGAATACCCGAGAGAGCTTGGTTTTCACTTAAGTCTTCTGTATTTTTGAAGAATTGGTCAGGCTGACGGCGTATAGTCTATACGAGCCTCGAGGACGTGGTGATGGGGTTGTGCAAAATTACAATCAAGCCGTTAAATAAACACACAATTAGTGCAGTTCAGCAAACATTGATTATGATGAGATTTTGAGCGAATGAGAATGTCTGATTGTTTCGAAAAATTTTGTTGAAATTCGATGATTCAAGCGATTCGTAACGTTTTAATTACTTTTACAACTTGTTATGGTGAAAAATAAGCGTTCAGTCTCATGATTTTAAAACTAACATTTTGTTTTACGTGAATGATGAAAACATCGAAGAAAAACGTGCCTCTGAACTCTTCAAGCAGTAAGGTTAAACATGATTACATCGACATAAGAAGTTCATTCAAAAAGATCTATGTACATAATTGCTTGGAAAAAACTTTGATTGATCGATAGTGCGAGTATAGACTGCTACGGCAAAAAATAGTAGTTAATTGAGGAAATCGTGTGTGTGTACACAAGTGAACATACGGTGTTTGACTGTAATTTGTGTGCTAATTTCAGCGGCTTACCATAACGCAACTCCTCTGACTCTCTATTTTTTCACTGACTAGTTTCTCGAACTCCAATTTAAAGCTGTTCGAAAACAATCAGAATACATATCAGTTAGAATATCACCAGTCCTCGAAAACTCCACAAAGCCTTCGCCTCGCGTAGCTTTCGTATAATAAATTTAGACTATTCGTTCCGGGTTCAATCAATATTCATACGCCAACAATAGTTCGCTCGAAATAACAGGAGGTTGTAACCAAGATCAACTCGCATCTCTCTGCGTGCGCAGCTTATGTATTCAATACCGAAAATAATCCCCCTCCCCTCTTCCTTCCCAACGTAAGTTTGATCGCGCGCACAAATCGTCCACGGGAGTCGAGATGCAAATTTAACGAGCAAAAGCCGATGCGGCGGGAGAGAATAAAAAGCGGCGCGTTGCCTCGTTCCTCTTCGTACCAGCACCTTACACGCATATATAGCTGCTCTCGAGAAGCCCGCGCACGACTCATGTAAATAAGTTATACGAGGCTGGTCCACAGAGACCGGCTGCTGCTGCTGTTGCTCTCGCGATCCATTAAAACTTGACTGCGCGCGAGCGAGCGAGCGTACACATGTCGCTGCAACGCCGGCCGAGCGCGAAACACGTACTTACTTCACGCACATAGAGAGAGAGAGAGAGAGAGAGAGAGAGAGAGAGAGAGAGAGAGAGA